>JABFDZ020000109.1:6537192-6559196 GCA_019775955.2 Pollimyrus isidori
GAAAAGTCCGAAAAAGCTATTGTGGCAAAAAAACTCGAGTTTGCAAAATAAAAATCGTTTTAAACTACAAAATCGATTTTTTGCCCAGCCCTACTGACAGCCTATAACTCTTTACTGCTTCAGCACCACATAAAGTTTGCTTTTACTTCCTCTTGTTTTCACTGGATTAGTACTTCAGGTGTCGTTTCTGCTTAATCGTAGCTTGTTGCATGCCTGCCCGGTATCCACCGGTCTGCCCTCGGCGCCCGACTGCCCGCCCCGTATCCACCGGTCTGCCCTCGGCGCCCGACTGCCCGCACGGTATCCACCGGTCTGCCCTTGGCGCCCGACTGCCCGCACGGTATCCACCGGTCTGCCCTCGGCGCCCAACTGCCCGCCCCATATCCACTGGTCTGCCCGCCTGTCTGCCCTCGCCACCTGCTCACCGATATTCACTTAGATTTGCTTGCTAACCCATCACATTGCAGATCTATTATTATTGTATGGATGAAAAAGGGTAAAAAACAAGTCAGCATCTAGCTGTCATCTGCATTTGGAAACTGGCATTACACACAGTTAACTCACATCTTTGGCAGAGGATCCAGAAACCTCGATCCAGGTCTTGGAGAAGAAAGCACATGAACCCAACATGAAGACAATATAGATCACGGCGTGGACAGGGTCCTCCAGAACTGAACCGAAGGACTCTGGGGGGGACAAGTAGTAGCAAAGGCCACCAACAGGATATGCCCGAGCTGGGCCTCCAGTAGATATGTCCTGTATGGGGGAAGATGAACCAGTCAAGTTACAACCAAAGTATGAATGCTCTACAAGAGCTGAATCACAGTTATATGTAGCTCTCCCATTTACATATCATAAAAAAACACACATGCACACAATGAACCACATAAAGTGCACACTTACAGACCAGGTTCCCAACAAATTGACGAGGAAGTTTCCACTGAATCTGGTGGAGAGCATCTGAGAGATGACGTAGAGGTTGGAAACCAGTGCGGACTGAAGAATGATGGGAATGTTTGAGGTGTAGAACAGCTTGATGGGATATGTGTTGTACTGACCACGGTACCGGGCAGACTTAATTGGAAGATCAACCCTAAAGCCCTGCAAGTAAGACAAACACTGTTAGGTCCAAGATACAGATTTTAACAAATACAGCAGGCATACGTACTGGGGTCGAGATCTCAAGGAAGAGAACAAGTCAAAGAACATAAATAAAATCCTTTAAACACAGTGCCCTCTGCTGACCTGAAAATATATGACCACAGCGAACACAAACACTGTGGCAATGAGGTTCATGAGGTTGGGTAGGTTCTGCCGGTAAAACGCCTCCCTCAGCGCGCGCACTTTGTCTGTGCGGGTGGCCAGCAGGTGGAAGAGAGCAATGACAGCCCCCTCAAATTCAGTTCCTAAAGGAAACACACAAAAAATGAACTTTAGATTTTTGACAAATGGAGACTAACATTCAGACAGCTGACTAATGCAGATGTCTACTTTTACTACAGTTTTAATAGCACAAATGACACTGACACCAACAGGTCCGACATACTTAATTTGGAATTTCTTTAGATTCAGTATTCCAGTTAAGATTTTACTTCCTTGCAAACGATTAAGCCATAAAACAAATCCGCAGATGTGTGTCGATACCGACCTCGTCCGGTGTTGACTGTGGTTGGGCTGAAGGCCTTCCAGACAATGGTCTCGCAAATGTTGGTTGCGATAAAAAGTGAGATTCCAGAACCAAGACCATAACCTTTCTGCAGCAGCTCATCCAGGAGCAAAACGATCAAACCCGCCACAAACAGCTACAGGCAGAAGGGGAGAGAGGAAAACAGGAAGGGATTTCACCCGTTTGTAAAACTGAGGAGAAACATTCCATTCTATTCTATTATTATCCAGCCATAAAGATGAGCCCAGGATGATCATTGGGCAAACCCATTCTAAATAATTATCCAGATGAGGACAACTTAACTAGTCGTATGTGGATAGTAAATTCACCTGAATGATGATGAGAAGGCAAATGCCAGCCCCCATCTCTGAGGGGTCTCCATACATTCCGGTCATCACATATACAATGGCCTGGCCAATGGTGATGATCATGCCAAACACTGCAGTGGAAAAAAAAAACAAAGCAGCTTTAGATGAATGCGCACACACGCACGCACACACGCACACACGCGCACACACACGCACACGCAAGAAAAGGGAACTGGAGCTGAATATAAGCATTGAGACGAGGGCAGAACCAGGAGGCATAATTACATTTCTGGGCACCATTGAAGAGCGCTCTGTCTTTGGGCGTGTCCCCAACCTCAATGATCTTTGCTCCAGCCAGTAGCTGCATGATGAGACCAGAAGTCACAATGGGAGAAATACCCAACTCCATCAGGGTACCTGAGGGGGACAGGGGGAGAGCACAGCAAGCCGGACACATCAGCGCAAGGCAGAAATGACATTCACAATAAAGAGGAAACTGCCATTCAATTAGAATTAAACAGGCCAATATTTACTGTATGTGCTGGAAATTAAGTTGCACATCCAAGGAAGAATTAGGATATTGAAGAGCATGTGTGCACGCATGCGTGTGCAGACACACACACACACACACACACACACACCTACCTCTGTTAGAGGCCAGGATAACTCTCATCCAGTAAAACGGATCTGCTGAGTCTGATGACATGATCCCAAACAGTGGAATCTGCAATTACACAGAAAGGGTTACAAGACGCATAAGATCAAACTAGACAATATCAGAAGACTAAACTGGAGGCATTTGGTGCATTTTCACATTAAGTTAAACAGTTTTCTCAACTTTAAATCTGCTTATCAGACAGAAGAAATCAGCTGAGAGAATGACTCTGGTGAGCATATGAGGAAGGGTTAGGCTCCACTTAACTGATGGGGTAACCTATAAAATGACCAGAGACTATACCTTACCTGGCAACACACCAAGAAGATGAAGAGGGTGATGGCAGTCCATAACACCTTCTCTCTGAACTGTATCTGAAAATTTAAATCAGGATTTTACAGCTACTGTGATTACCTCTATGCACTCTCTTTATAGCAGAGCAGAGAATCCCAGATTAAAACACATACGGCATACCTTTCTTTCTGGCTTCTGTATCTCTGGCAACACTGCACAGAAGGGTTTTATAACTTCCAAGAACTTAACTAAAAAAAAAAGAAGAAAGATTTTCCGGTATGGAATTCAGGGTGCTGCAGGACTTTCAGAACAGCTCCACAAAGATAGTTAGTGTGCATATTTAATATCATGCATGTACTACTCACATAGATTTGGTATTACACCAAGAATTTTATTATGAGGACACATTGGTACAAAGCACGTGAAACGGCGCAAAAGAGATTTTAAAATCAATGTCTACAAAATTCATCTGCAAAGAAGTAGATTTACACAATGATGTAAGGCTACGTCATCACTTCTACAATACCCTCAACAGTTGTTACCCTATGACTTTACAATGGCTTATACACAACCTAGGGACAATACAAAACCGCTAAGCTGCTTTTTAAAACGAACATAACTAGTTAATATGTCAGCTAGCAACTCACTGTGCAGGGGATTGAATGAAATGGCAGGCAGTGGTTAGCAAGTTTCAAGTTTGAGATACTGATCCATTAACAAAAATCGGCCCGACAGATTTTAAGTTAAAAAGATGTTTTTTGCGGACCTTCACTATACTACCATAACCGTGTAAGTACAGAGTGCTAAACAATCACACCAGCCACAAAGCCTCGTCGATGAAAACGTGAGTACATGCAAACGGCCACTTTTACACGACAACTCACGCTCAAGGCATGAATAATAGCTAATGGTACATAGATTGTAAAGGTTTTACTTACTACCCATGGCGTACAGCTACGTGGAAAGCCCAGTCACAGCCAGGTAAATCAGACCAGTTTATGCAGCATCAGATCGCTACTTCCCTCAGAATGGAAGCCACTTAGAGACACGTCACCGGTAGGTAGCCAGCCGCCAGTCAGCCTTCCGGGCCGGCGCCTGCGCAGACCATACGCAGCAGCGCACGCGCAAACCATCCTACACGGAAGGCAGGCTTGGCTGGGCGTTGCTCCGCATGTGTGCGTCTCTTTGCCCTACGTGGCGGGGAATATGCTGTGTTGCACATAAATCTTCAGTAGCTTCTGTACCTACTCCTAATTTACCACTGTCCCGAAATATACACTCAGTATTCTTATTCCAAACAACGGGGTTTCGGAAAACTAGGTTGATGAAGCCTCAAGTATATCATAACTATGGCATATTTTTAATTTGCTCTGCTCACTGAGATTGAGGGGTGGTGAATCAGCTGGGGGTAGGGAAGGCTGCAGGGATCTGTGGTATTTCGGGTGAACCTCTCCAGGCTGCTGTTAAGGATGTCCTCCTGGCATTGCAGGCAACCTTAGCTTACATTTGGGAGTCAGGCGTCATCCCAACTGACTGGAAAATGGGACTTGTAGTCCCTATCTGGGAAAGGGAAGGGTGATCGCCTGGATTGCAGCGACTACAGGAGGATAACACTGCTTTCAGTGCTGGGTAAGGTCCTCCTTGTTAGGGTCATCCTTAACAGGATCTGTGATCACTTGCTTGCTTATCGGCAACGTGAGCAGTCTGGTTTTATGCCTAAGAAGTCCACCATATCGGCAGATGTTCTTTGCAGCCTTTGTTGATTTTCGTAAAGCACTTGACTCAGTTGATCGAGTTTGCCCTGTGGGACATCCTGAGATTTGGCGAGATCCCTGTGAAATTGCTGGACATCATGGCCAGCCTATACACTGGTACAGTACGTGCTGTGCAGAGTAGAATTCTAGGGAATTCACAGTTGATTCTGGGGTTTAGCCAGCGGTGTGTTCTTGCTCCTACTCTGTTCAATGCTTCCATGGGCAGGGTCGTGGGGTATTTCTTGGCAAAGAAAGTTTTACTGATCTTGACTTTGCCAATGATGCTGTGATCTTGGGGGAGTCAATGGGGGTTCTGATCATCAGGGCTCTTGAGAGACTGAGCCAGGAGTCTGAATGACTGGGATTGCTGGTGTCCTGGATAAAAACCAATCCAAGAAGAAGTTCTCAAGATAAGCAATCTTATCTGCAAAGGGCCGGTGTATATGCAGGTTTTCGCTGCAGCTCCCTAATTAGATTACTAATTAGAGGACTGATTGGCTGAAGAGCCCTCACACCTGGGTTTGAACAGCTGACCTACAGGTTATCCCAAAAACATACACACCGGCCCTTTGCGGATAAGATTGTCCATCCCTGTCTTAGGCACAGCCATCAGTAGTGTGTCTGTCTGCGGGGAAGGTGTTGACCTTGTTGAGAGATTCACTTACCTCTGCAGCGACATTTATATCTCTGGTGACTCTTCCTATGAAGTCAGCAGACAGATTGGAAGAGCATGGGGGGTCATGAGGTCTCTGGAAATGGGTGTGTGGCACTCCTGATATCTTTGCAAGAAGACATAGGTCCAGGTCTTTAGAGTCCTGGTGCTCCCTGTGAGACATGAACGCTGTCCAGTGAGCTGTGACGAAGACTGGGCTCCTTTGGTACTGTGTCTCTTAGGAGGATCCCTGGGTACCGCTGGTTTGATGAGCGATTGTGGAGGCACATCACCTGCACTGTGAGGGAGCGTCACTACGGCACTACGGCCATGTGGAACGTTTCCCCGACAGTGATCCGGTGGACCTGAGCGCCTGGACGCACCCATATACCTGGTTGTGGCTGCGGCAGATGGATGGTCATTTATAGTGTGGGACCGGGCCCTGTATCTGCCTGGGGGGGTCACCAGCCGGGATCTCGAGGAGTTCCGCTGTGTGGTGAATGCGGCTATGCGCTGCATCAGCTCATGCTCACCATGACCTGACGTGACCTTTCCTCATGTTCTATTTTGATTTGTACAGATGTGGCTTTGGTTCTACTCATGGTGGGGTTAGGGTCTCTGGCAAACTTGTTCACTGCAATTTCTTGGGGGGGGCGCTCCCAAGTATGTCTATTCCTAGGCCCCCTGGATAGGTGGGGCTGGTGCAGGGAGATAAGAATCTGTCAGGGTAAAAATGTGAACCTTTGGTTGCAGCTGAAACCTCAAGGCTCTGTCAGTTGTTCCCTTAGTTGTAAGTAATAGTACTTTAAGGTACAGAAATGGACTGTCAGGAACATATCTGTACTATTTGATAGTACATTAATGTTGTTTGTACCTTTGGCATGTTCCTTAGATCCATTTCTATACCATAAAAGGTACAATTACAAGGTTACACCCTAAGTGACAAGTAAATGTAACCTTTTTTTCTAAGAGTTTAAGAGAGGATTTTTTTGCATGTGACCCTTACCAGCCCTCTGAGCACAAGTGAGCTTCATTTGGCAATATGCGCACAAAAGTCCACAACAGACAAACGTATGGGTGGAGAGTCCGATGACAACTGAGGCAAAGCTAAGGCTCTTGGAGACTCCAGCACCTCAGCTGATGCAGACAGACTCCGAGGGTGCGGATTATGATCCTGAGCATTTATGATATTGTGCAGACTGAGCAGCTCTGAAGTTCATTATAATCCCTCTAACAACCACAACAACAATAATAACAATAGCCACACTGCGGATTGCACGACTTTGAAATAATGTCGCCTTGGTGCTGTACGTATATTGCCAATGTAAACCAATGTTTACCAGCAGGTGGCAGCACTGCAACGTGAAAAATTCAAGATTCTCGTCACATGCATGAAGTAGTGGTACACCAGCAGAGAAAAGAAAGACTCTAAAATTCTGCTGTAATTTTTGCCAGAGGCTTTGTCAGCTTGTGTGAGATTAAAACATATAGTGATGTGTAAGATTTAAAATACAAGAAAATCAAATTTTGTGAACTCCGAAGTCCGAATAATAAAAAGTGAGTATATTTTTTTCTAACATTTTTAATCAAATCAACTTACAGTACAGGGAAGGGTTACAGTGTACTACTGGGATTTGAGCCCATGACCCTTGTGTTGTTAGCACAATGCTCTGCTTGCACCTGTATATGGGGTATATGCTGTATATGGACGTCACATGTTCCCCTTGTGTTTTTCCTCCTGCAGTCTAAGCACACACAGTTTAGTGTCTTGGACTTTATAAACTGTCCATAGTGTGTGCATGTATTTGCCCTGTGATGACCTCGCATTCTGTCCAATGTGCACGCAGGCGTCAGGCACCCTTATGGTGATTAAGTGGCTGTAATTAAGTGGCAGTAATGGATTGCCATATTATTTGTGATACCAGTATAATTACAGTATTAATTCTATTTATGATTTTATGGCATGATTTTGCATGAGTTTTTTACTTTTTTGATTGCATTAACAGATCTTTGTGGAGATCTGAGAAATGGTCCGCACAATGTCAAATTAACAGGTTTTTATTACATTGTGGCGAACACTTGGTCCCCCCAATGCAACATAGACATAATTCACACACACAGATGCACGCAAACACATAAATACAGTATTTGTTGCTGTCATTGTCATTCTCTTCTCTGGTGAAATTCTACTTTTCTGCTGAGCCAAGTATTCCGGTGTGTTTTGTTTCTTTTTTTTCCTCTGCCCTTGAAACTGTTTTCTTTTTCTGACAGGATGAGTAACCTTGTCCGTCCCATACAGGTCATGACAGATTTTTTTTCCACATTTTTCCCGCTGTTCATCTAGCAGCACCCGTGTTATGGAACCTACCCTGCCTTCCATTCTATTTGATCAATTATAAAACCCTTTCTTCCACAATTGGGAAAAAAATATTGCAAATATAACTCAATCAATTTATCTTTCCTCTTAAAAGTGTTGTTTTTGTAACCGTGGTTTGCTTTGCCGTGACATTAGAAGTGCACACTCACCCACCACTACTGTTTATATTCAGGCCACCAGTAAAGGTGCTGAGCTTCAGGTCTCAGTCTAGAGGAGGAGCCACTTGAGTGTTTGCACAAGAATGGGAAAGTGGCTGGAAAAAAAAGAAACATTTATGTCTGACTGTTGACACAGGCAAAGTAGAGTCTTAATGATCTGTGTATGTGGGTCCAACTGTAAGAGACCAGAAAAGGTAATAGGGGGATGTGTGTGGGTTTGAATGGGAGAGAGAGTGCAAACAGTGACAGTGGTCAGCAGTAGTGACAGGAGGAATGAGACTCACAGTGGGTGGGATTTCTGTGCTGCCAGTCACTGCCTGCTTTAACAATGGAACCTTGTAAAGTAGCAAATGAAGTGGCTGGCTGACAGCATGCGGCAATCCTGCCCCTCTCTGGTCACAAGATCTCCACAAGACCTGACTGCATGTATCGTCTCCCACACTGGTATCTCATTTCAGCTGTGATAATGGAACACGGCAAAAGGGAATCGACTTCTAGCCAGGTCACATGACACGGCAAGTCCAAGGTCAGTTATTTTGGTGATGGGGGCTGGGGGCTGCGACTGGGACAAAGGCTTTGGAATCCACTTTCCTCCTTAAACTGGACACTCATACTACACTCCTCTGCACTGCTTTCTTAAACAAGAAGGTGTTTTTGTGAGCGCAGTCGTGCGCATCTCAGAGACCATGATTGTATTCTTCTTGGATTACATTTTAGGCTTCAGATGTCTTTTGCTACACAAAGGAACCAGCCACCCACTCTATATAAGATTTCTTTCATAAGGCCAACTTATTTGAATTTATGCAAACTAGGAAGGTTCCCTGGTAAATTGCACTGTACTATACCTTAGGTGTGTGTGCAAAAGGTGTGCAAAAAATTTTCTATTTAAGCACTGTGTGTATTAGAGCATGGATGACTAAGGAATGATTTTTTTTTTGCTGTCCAGCACTCCATTTCCTCCATGGATTCTGTGACTGATATTGTTATGCACACACACAGAAACTGTAATAGATACCGATGAGCACCGATAGTTAGACAGGGTTTAAGTGTTTATGGCTGCCAGTGCTGTTCACTGATATGCTAGGCCATTCATTATCTACTAAAGGTGAAACGCACAACAAGGTGACAATAGATAATTACTCTGAAAACGAACAAAGAAATCGAGGAAAAAGAACCCGTGCAACTGAGAAATCACAATGTCAAAAACCCTTAGGTGTCACTCTGCAATATATATGTGTAGATGGTAAAGGCATAAACTGTCCCTTAGCATTAAGGACGGCCATGTCTCCGCGTGTGTGTGCGCGTGTGTGTGCGCGTGTGTGCGCGCTGGGGAGGTGACTGTGTGCTGGGAAAGATGATAATGTACCTAATAATAACAATAGCAATAAAATGGGACGGGGGTCATTTCTTGGAACGTGAAAAAAAGAGGGTATATGCTGAGGTGGCAGGTGACTACGAAGTCATTTACAGTAACCATTGGTAACAATAAAATTAATAAAGGAAGAAAGAAGAAAATGATGCAGCTCTGAGCCTGATAATTAAACACAGTAATGGATTTGTTCAAAGCAGAGGTACAGGCGAAACAGCAACAATAACAATAATAATAATACGAAAAAGAGAAACATAATCATAGGAACGAGAAGTTATTGCGTATTCAAATTTGTGTGTGTGAGAGAGGAGCATGTGTTGTGTGTTTTATGTCTTTGCAAAATCATTCCTGTTGTACAGACCTGCAGCTTACATGAGCTTATTGTGGCAGCAGGTAGTCGCTTTGGCGGCAGCATTCAGTCCCCTGGGCTTAGTGTTCAGGACAGACTGTTCTTGGGGATGTCAGGCTCCGGTCCCCCATGGACTCCACCAATCAGGAAAAGGCATTAATCTACTGACATGGGCGGTGCGCCTTACAGAATTATACTGCGGCCTGAAAGAACCCAAAGGGTTGAAGAGACGGAAGCACTCATGGTTCAGAAGCAGGCTGAAGTCAATGAACCAGAACCAGAACCAACCAAATACACTGATCTTTCCATCATACCAATTGATATCACTATGCAAAATACCACACACTATGTTGTATTCACAACCAAAGGACACTCTGTCTGTCCCTTTCCAGATGGTTATCTGATGAGCTACTGGAGTGCCTTATGTCGGAGATGTTGGGTGTAGTATCTTGTCATTGAAGCACAGCTGGTGCACAGCTGGCAAACACACAGCGACATACAGCTAGATATGCAGTTAAGCATAACTGTGTTGACATGGTTCAGCATATCATGGTGATTCTTACAGAAGTGCTAGCAAACTGTATAATAATGATAATAATAATAATATTAATAATAATAATAATAATTGCACGTAGTAAATCATGATATACACTGTGTGAGCAGTAAATGGGCATACCCCCGGATTATGTCACTGTCATTCTCCAAACTCGGCGACGCCTTCTGCAATGAAAAGCCGATGCAAGATGGAAACACACTGCAACTAATCTCTCATCACGGTATGGCTCAGGGACGGCTTTGTTCCTGCATGCCAGTGTAAAAATGCTAATACATAGATTTTTCACTGAGTGCCATTTTAAAAGAACAATAGACCATCCAACCATAATCAATTGTCATAAAATATATAGGTAATATTTCAACGAAGCATTCAGCATGTACAAGAACAATACAATCTGTGTGCTATTAGTTAAAACAATATTATTAATTCATTACTGTAACTTAGATGGAGATCAGATCAGATTTTCTGGCCATTAATTATAGAAATTCCCGTACTTTTTCCTGCCACTGTAGATACAAAATTTCATTTACTTCACCAGCATTAAAATACACTCAAAAAACACACACAAGCATAACTCAAATACTGTCAGAAAGCCTAAATAAAACATACCAGCAGATCACTGCCACATACAATAATGCAGGGTCGTGTGTGTCAGATATGTGGTCAGGGAAAAGGATAACAAAGGTAGGGGATACGTATGACCAGGACAGATTGTTACAAATGCCAGTTGCTTCTCGCTATCATCCTTCAGTACGTCTTAGTGATCATTCTTAATTTTCTTTCTCCAGCCATTCAACTACAGAAGTTTCTATTTGTATCCAATGAGAACAGTTTCTTTATAATAAATGTGTCTGTGATTGACATTGAGCTCAAATATCAAACAGTTCAAACATAGAAATTCACATATTTACAGGACCATCATATATTTGAAGTTCTATTATTCAGACAAACTTGATGTAAGCCAAAAGTGACTCTCATTAAAGTCCAGATAATTATTCATAGTCAGCTGCATCCAGCTGTACTCACTGAATTCTATCTTTGGAATTATGCTGTTACTCTCTATTACTCCTGAAAACATTTGTTCAAAGGAACCTGCTGACCAGCTATGAATAAAGTCTTTATAACTGTTAATTGGTAACATTGTATAATCTGTTGTTATGTATTTAACAGTTTGGGGGGGTTTACAATGTTAAAATATTAACATGTACAGTACAGTCTATGTAGGCCGTCCTTGAGCTAAGAACGCCTGGCTTATGGTCAACTGGTACTCACGAACGTAACTGGTACTCACAAACGTAACTGGTACTCACAGACCTAACTGGTACTCACAAACCTAACTGGTACTCACGACAGGGTGTCATAAAACCTATTATATGAAAAATTTGGGTTAGATAAAATTGTTCATAATGGTGAACTTTGTGACGCTGTGGAAACTGGGCACTAGTGGTTTGTCAGCTTGAGATACAGCACAGTACTGTATAATTATTTTTATTATTTAAACATCAAGTATTTTAATTTTTCTGACTAAATTTTAACTTAAAGACAAGTCCTGTGATTTTTAATTCTCATTACTTCTTTTTAAATTAAAACTGCCCTTTAAAACCTGGTTTGATTTCACTGGTAGCTGCTACGCTAGCTCAGCAGGTAATTTGTCCTCTGCTTGACCCCAGGTGTACCTGGGTGCCCTGCTGAGTTTCTCCCTTGGTGCAATTCAGGTGCACTGGTGCCCACACATGAGTTTGTGAGTGTTCCAGTAAATGTGTGCACACATGAATGCACTTGTGCTGCACTTTGTCCTGTCCTGGTTTTACTAAACCTTGTTCCTGTGATATCGTGTTCCATATTCTTGTGAGTGGTTCTGAACCACTTTGACACTGGATAGATGGGATGATATTTAATTGAATTTAAAAACAATGTTATTAAAACTATGTTTGTTTATATTACTGTTAATTAAATGAGTAAACCCGTCTCCATTTGTGAAGTTGCACAGTCAGTTATATTACCTCAGCACAGTTGGATATCATAAAAACCCTTGATAGACAGATCCCATTATTGTCAAAATACATAGCAGTACATTATCTGTTGATAATTATACAGACAACCCACATTTCAACCCACATCACAACAGGAGAGCTGAACGCAGTTCTTTCTGGCCTTAAGGCAATGGGGTTGTACGGAAAAGTTAGGGATTCTTGTTGACACTTTCAAACTAGCATCGCCTGCGTAAAAGGACACTAAGTTCCTGGGCCATATCAGAAGTTCTTGTCTCACCGTCTGTTAGATTTCATAATATCGCACTTTGATCTGTGGTCTGCAGGTGAAAAAACCTCACCAGTCAGCATGTATTTGAACTCTGCTCTTATAAAAGGCCTATGAATTCTTGCTGCTATATACTGTAGGTGCATGCCATGTCAGACAGGAGTAGACTTTACCCTTTCTTTGCTTCCAAAAAGGGTAGCAATTAACAAATGGGTTAGCAGGTGATCACAAAGTCCTGTGAAAAAAATGTAATGTTTATGATATGTCTCAAAAGGATGTGATCCAAAAGCGAGTGAATGGGAATCTAAGACTGTCTCTGAGAAACTTCTGTTAGGATGATAGAAAGGTGCTAAAATGGGTGTTATAAAGGCAGAATACATGAAAGACTTGCATCCATGAAATATGACTTTGAGATCCTATATGGACTAAATCCCATGGCCATTACACCCATAGGAACCGTTATGACAGCCCAATCCTAGGCATCAATGTGGAGTTGGTCCCCCCTTTACAGCTATTTCAGCTACCACTCCTCTGGGAAGGCTTTCCAATAGATTTTGGAGTGTCTGTGAAACATTTTGCCCATTCACCCAGAGAAGCATTTGTGAAGTCAGGCACTCATGTTGGATGTGAAGGCCTGGCTCATAGTCTCCATTCTAGTTCATAACAAAAGTGTTTGGTGGAGTTGAGGTCAGGGCTCTGTGCAGGCCAGACAAGTTCTTCCACACCAAACTCACCCAACCATGTCTTTATGGAGCTTGTTTTGTTGCTGGTAGCAACGAATTGCTCAAAATGTCTTGAAATAATGAAGCATTATGAGTTTCCTTCAACCAGGCCAACCCGTGAAAAACAATTTCCACCAAACTTTACAGTTGGCCCAATGCAGTCAGGCAGGTAATGTTCTCCTGGCATCTGCTAAATCCAGCCTTGTCCATCAGACTCCCAGACGGAGGTTTGTCACTCCAAAGAACACATTTCCACCGCTCCAGAGTCCAGTGACACGTTTACACCACTCCATCCGACACTTGGTGTTGCACTTGGCGATGTGAGGCTTGCATGCGGCTGCTCGGCCATGGAAGCCCATTCTATGAAGCTCCTGGTGCACAGTTTTGTGATGGGGTTAATGCCATAGGAAGTTTGGCGACATTCATGTACCATGCGCCTCAGCATCTGGCAACCCTGCTCTGTTATTTTATGTGCTCTGCCACTTCATGGCTGAGTTTCTGTTACAAGTAGCCTACTGGGAGGTGCGCCCCAGTACTTTTGTCTACATGGTGTATCTGTGTGGTAACTTGTGCCCCATATTTACCTGCCATAAGTTGGTTGTGCTTCATGCACATGTGAAATTGCTGCGCTTATCTCTCTGAGCCTAGGACAGATTTCCATGGTACATGGAGATTTATCAAGGTTTTTCATTTAATAAACAGACATGGGTGTGCAACGCTGGCACAAATATTATCCTGTCCTACCATGGAGCTACAGAGTGAGAACGACATCAAATTTTAAGGTTCATAGGAACATCACTGTGATTTGGTCTGGATTGTATTTTGTGCTCTCAAGGCTATCCCAGTAACACCATCATTAAGTAAACCAGATAGTGTTAATTTGAGGGTTGTGAGACAGTAATCAAGTGATTGTGAGGTTTAACACACTATCAACAGAGAGCACTTGAATTTTTGAATCTCTAAAGGATTTTCCACTTGTCATCTAAGATATTATAACTAACCTGCACGGTACAAGACAGCCTATGACCAAAGAGATAATGTTCAGGTGTCCATTAATTAAAAATCAGCTTATCACAATGTGTAGTGACTGGATATTTTAAAAATGTAAATAATTTACAAAGCCCTCAATACTTCAAATGTGTGCATAATCGTACTGGATTTCTCCTGTTGACTAAATGGCAGTTATGGGAATGCTAGCTTCCAGGAACAGTGACTCAGCCCGTAACATGTGCTCACTGACTCAAGCCAGTCTAAAACATTGCTTTTAAAGTTCTCCTCATGTTCAGCCCTAGCAAGTGCAGCTGGCTCTGATTTCTATGTTGCTTTGGGCTGAAGATAAGCCACTGACTGTTCAGCGTTAATAAGACACACAGCTGCACATGACAAGTTGGATTTATGCTCACTTCTGCTTATTTAGAAAAACTGCAGAATGTTGAACTTTTTTCCTGAGTACAGCTGACTTGTGCTACCCTGTTCCTCTTTCTACTCACTAAAACAGGCCCAAGAAGCAAACAAACAAAACAGATCTTACTACAAACAGAAATTTTTATTATTTTTTTTTGCTCCAACATACTGCCGACACACAAGATATATGACAGAGGTATATGAACTTGATCTTATAAACAGTTATTTGACATAACATTAAACAGTAATGTGGAATGTAGTCTTTTATTTTTTATTTTGTAACAAATATTTCAAATAAATAATGATCTATATAGTCTCTGTTCCTATAATTCATATTATTATCAGAATACACCCCCTTTGTCATTTGGAATGAAAGCGGACAACAGGTGGAGGAGACACTGAATAAGGGGGCTCGGGGTGACACGACTGTCCCTCTTTGTCCCCCGAAACAGTCCTCTTAATAAATCTTCTCTGGTTTCCTTCATCTGTTGGAGGGAGAGAGGCGTGGTATAAAGAATGGTGACCCTCCTCAGCCCACTACCCTTCCTATGCCCCCAAACACACCCAAGCCCTCACTTGGTCAGTTCCATTCCAAAGCTCATCAGGAGTCCGTACAGGTATGGCAGGTATAGGAAGAGAGACAAGACAAGCCCACTGGAGAAACCATCTCTGCCCAAAAGCCAGCTCAGACAGAGACACAAGTGGGACTGGCACGGATCAGGCAATCCAACATTCACGCCATGCTCTGTTTACACTTCTTGCTTTGTCAAGATGCCTCACCTTTTTCTTCCCTTTTTTATATAAAAAAAGAGAAAAATCGAAGAAGACCATTAACGGCACACGAGTCAGTGTTACCAACAGATGTCCAAAGAGCTGGAGACATGGGCGTCCATCTCTCCTGTCCATTACTGGTGAAGGAAAGGCAGCAGCACTCTGGCTGGAGAGAGCGAGCGAGCGCGCAGAGGGCCAGCCAGGTGCCGCATGTTCATCTCCGCTGCCCTCCAGCGTCGCTGCCTCCATCTGAGGCTTCCAGTGGCATGGAGCCCTCACCCAGAGGGAACACGCACACCGAGGATGGGATCCAGACTGGCCTGGAGAAGGACTTAGTCAGCGCTGTGCTCCTCCAGCTCTGAGATGATGGTGATGAGGTTCTGCAGGCCGAAGATGTACCCGCTGTCCTGGCCCTCATGCACCACACTGTCCTCCCCATAGTGGCGGCAGGTGGTGTGGGCAAAGTCGATCATACGCACGTCCACTAGGGGGCCCGCTTCCCCCGCGGATGGCCGCCCGCCGCCCGCCGCTCCGCCGCAGTGGAACCCGAACGCCCCGGGGTCCTCCTCATCCTCCTCTTCGTCATCCTCCTCTTCCTCGCCCTCCTCGCCGCCGTGGCGACAGTGGCGCTGGCGCTGGGCGCGCGGCGGGTCGCCGTCGTAGATGATGAGCAGCGAGCTGGAGTAGAAGCGGTACGACTCGCAGGCCTCCAGCGCGGCCTGCATCTCCCGCAGGCGCCGCAGCACGGGGGACAGCAGCTCCCGCCGCAGCCGCCGGCCGTCGTGGAAGAACTGGAAGAGTGCCTCCTTGAAGCCGGCCAGCGTCAGCTTGCGCCCGTGGTACTTATTCATGAATATAAGCTGACCCGAGTCTGCCTGGTACACCTGGATGGGGGACAGGACGTCGGTTATTAACATGCGCATCTCGTGGGCGACGCCCCCCTCAAAGTGGCCACCGCTGACCTGCATGCCGCACAGCCTCACTCCGATGGAGGACGACGTGCTCTGCTGGCACTTGCGGATCTGGTGGGCCGCCTTCTCCTCGGAAGCGTCATCCCCGTGCTGCCGGGTACCCATCTTCAGGTCCAGGACGCAGGGCATGTTGTATCGCCATGTCAGATTCTCCAGCAGAATGAATTCTGGGAAGGGTCGTGGGTCAAGGAAGAAAGATAGTGCAGAGGAAGCTCTGCCCTGCCTGTAGCAATCTGTGATCTACTGCACTTCCTGTGGCAACAGGAATGCGGCTGTCAGGCCACAGACTTTGAATGGACCATTCGAAAGGCAAAGCTTCAGTACACGCGAGTGCTGGAGTCACTGGCACAAAAGGATACTGTACTGGTTGCGGTGCTTGGCGTTCTCCTTCATGCGCTGGAGCTGCTGCTGGTGGCATTTCAGGCTCCAGGGGTTGTGCTTGAGCTGCGGGATCACCTTGCCCTTCTCTAGGCTGTAGCACAGCACCTCTGCCTGCTCACGCTCCTCACGACTGTGGCTGCGCAGAGGCAGAGATGATTACTGGGGGCCCCGAGACGAGCGGTAGAAAAGCTGGCCTGGTATGACAGCGACCTCTGAGACATGGCACGATTCCGAGAGCTTAAACAGGTGACACGCCCCTCCCTCAGGGAGCCCCAGAATACCACGGAGACGGCGACCAGAGACACGGTCCGTTCGCATTGTACAGAAATAGTGGGCGGTCCCTTTGTGAAGCCACGCCCCCTCTCACCTCTTGTTCTTGTCCTCCTTGCGCATCTGCCTGGTCCTGTCCTTGCCATAATAGTCGCCTTCGGGCAGCAGAGCGGGCGGCTTCACGTTGCTCCGCTTCAGCATCTTGTGCTTGGGCTCGCAGTCGGCGGTGGGGTCCACGTTTTCTAGGTCGCCCGCCTCACTGTGCAGGGGGTACGCCATCAGGCAGAGGCTGCCCTCCTCGTCCTCCTCGAAGCTGACCGACACCACGCCTGCGAAAACCAGGAGAGACGTCAAGCTGCAGACCATCGCAGTTACCATGCGGGGGGGGGAAAAAAAAAAAAACGTGTCTGCATGAACTTCATGGAATATATATATACTCCCCAGAATAAAAATAGATGGGTAGTATTTAATTCTTACCGCATATCTTCAGCCTTTAAACACTGTTTTCTCTGCATCTCATAAACTGGACTAAAAAAATCACAAAACAAAAAAAATTGCAACACACAAAAGACAGTGACAACTGAGGAAATGGGGAGGTAGGTATATTGTGTGTGTGTGTGTGTGTGTGTGCCCAACTTGGTGTGTCACCCTGCACTAGAATAACACGACCTTTACAACAAATACACACAGGAGGCTTCAACTTGTGCAATTCACCATCAGCTTTATTAGCGAAGCAGCTCATCATAACACGCGGTTATGCATTTAGTCAGCACACAGAAGGGTAGCGAGCCCATAACACCAACGTACATCACATCGCATCACAGGGCTTACAAAACAAAAATAATGAATCCCAGAAAACAATAGAAAAACAAAACCTTTTAAACAGAGAGGGCGCAGAAATAAATACATTTGAAACTGCAACTGAAATGAGAGATTGTTTTAATACAGTCGAAAGATCCACAGAGAGAGAAGAGGGGTGATCACATGATGTCATGTGTTAAGGGACAGGGATTTAAAGCCCGTGGGTGTAGGGTGGCAGTCCTCTGTGTGTGGTGGGGGGTAGGAAGGGGGTTTATGAATGAAAAATGCCACAATTTACTGCTGTAGGGCCACAAGCTAATGACTAATGGAAGAAGATGACAGGGATGACGGCCTGAGACAGAAGCAGCCAAACGCTCGCTTTCCCCAACATTAACAACATTATTTAACACTGTTTCCGTGATTAAAGTTTAATTAAATTAAATACCAACAAAGAGAATATTTTAGGAAAAACTCTACAGTTCTATACATAAATGGTAGGAGATCCGCAGCTCTGAGGGGTTTTGGGACCCAGAGGCAGATAATCCTGAGCGGTCACTTTCTCCACAGGTGACGTCATAAGCAGTGATGTCATTGCCTTTCACAAGCTCAGAGTTAACTCCTTCTAGGGCAGGCTGCTGTAACCGAAAGCCTGCTGTGTCACTGTGTGTGTCAACATATCTGGGTAACATTCAGAGTTACGCTCTTTTACGCTTTAACACAGGTGCTTTCCCTTGTTCTGTAAATCCCCTCATCTCTACCTTCTCAAATATCCATTTGCTGAGAGCGTTTGCGGGGTCTGACTAGGCCCTTCTAATATTTGGGGTCTTTGGGGGAAAGAGAGAAAGAATGACAGAGACTGAACACCTCTAGAAGCTTTGACATCTGAGAACACACAGGATGTTGTGCCCCAGCACACCTGCCTGGAATCCTGGGTATTAATACTGCTCACCTCCCCTTCAGGCAACCCCTACTGCCTCAGGAAGTACTGCGCAGCACCCAGATCCCGTGTCTCTGGTATCACCGTGTTGTCATGACGCCATGACAAGAACAGTATCGCCTTCAATAGGACCTGGAACATGGTCACCAAAGGCAAGGGCATAGGAGTACAGATGGTATGCGAGGACAGCCTGTGGTGGAAATTCTAACGCTGGGGGAAAGGACACAACGGTGCCCTCTTGTGGGTGTTCAGTAGCTAGGCAGCTTAGCGCAGTACGCTGGTTCCCGCATTGCCATCATTCATACAGACCAGTTACCTCTAAAGAGAGCCCAAATTACACCATCAAGTAACATGTGGTGCTTGTATCGGTGCACAGTAATCATGTACAGATCATTGCCCTCGAGGTAAATTCAGAGACAGCAGCCTCCTGTGCCAGTATCACACACGACAGCAGCGAAAGCCGCGTTATGACAGGGACAGAGTGAGAAGCGGACAGCTGGAGGCCGAGCGGCCAGGCTTACCTTTGTACTGCGGGGTGAACTTCCTCATCTCCGCCGGCAGGCTCTTGTAGAACTGATGTTCCCGGGGAATGAGGGGCTTACAGATGGTCTGATCCCCGAAGCGGAGCACGCAGGAATGGCCCCCCACCTGGTGAACGAAGGGCTCAAGCATTACCCCTTGGCTGGGGTACCGCTTCTGATCCGTCTGCATTACAGCCTCCAGCGCAGGACTCATCCTCGACGAGCATTAGACTCCTGGCTGTGGGACGGAGACAAAGGCGAGATCCAGCGGGCCGGCTGGCCGGGCCGAGGTGCTGACTGCGAGGCTGCTTCCTCGTCTCGACAAAACCGAAATCTCCCAAGATGGAAGCTGCCCAGCCACAAAAACAAAAGAGAAGACGGGCAATAAAGGGATTTTATTTACTCCTGGTACACTGAACAGAAAAGTCAACCAGCAGATTATCTACCGTGTGATAGCCACCTTTTTAGTGTGGCGTTCAACGGAGAAGAGAAAAAAAAAAAAGGGGGGGGGGGGGCTTTAAATTAGAGCGGAGTTGCTCCCGGATCCCACACCGAAAAAGAAACGAATAACTGATCGAGCCGAGGGCAAGAAAAGACCACAACAAGTCAGAAACGCCCACCCCCTTCCTCTGGTCTCAGCCAATCAGCAGTTGGCAGCTGTTGTTGGGTGGGAACCAAGCAACTGAACAGAATAGGCAAACAAAGAGGGAGGGAGAGAAGGGTGGGGGAAGGGAGAAGGAAAGGAGGAACACAAAAACAAAGAGGAGAAAAAAAAAAAGATCACAGCTGTGTTTAGATGTTACTCTGCGGTGTGACGGCAGCTTCCTAGCAGACATTGCAGATCAGTGAGCCTTACAGGGACGCCGCACTGCTTCCTGATGGGGAGAAAGGGTCAGATCCAGAAGCAAGGAGCCGGCAACACAGTGCAGGCGACCAACAGAGGGCACCACCTGCGTTGCCTGGCCCGATACAGGCAGGACCTCAGGGTTGTTCCATCTAAATTTAGAATGCAACATAAGCAGTGCCAAGACCCCATTTGTCCAAATTGCACAGGGCTGCACCTGAAGCTCCTGCACAGACAGACCAGAGAGACAAGTAAACAAGCAAGCCGGCATGACACAAACATGGGCCACCTCCTCCGAGGATCTCGGGAAGCGAGGGAGGTACGGAGACCCCGCGACACCAGGCGTGGGGCCCTGAGCTGCAGCCAGAGTCCGGCATACCTTCACGGGCTATATGGCCAGGAACCATTAAACATCATCATCAGCCCACAGAGCGACGGCACTGTATTACAGACGCAGACGTACTGAAGGAAAGGAAAATCAAAATGGGCCAGAGGGGAAGGAGGAAGGGACACGACGGCAGGGACAAAACATACACAGGACCAGCTACGAGAAACGCAGCCACGAAAGAACATGAGGTCCATGACCCAGTGGTGAGCCAACCTCCAGCTGATGTGGGAGATCCCTGTGGGTCAGCGCCAGCCTGGAGGACCCCTCGCCCTGCCTGGCCAGCTCGCACCTGGGCCTCCGGCAAACACCCATTTACGTGGCGTGCCAGGGGGCCGTGTGTACCGAGGGCCGGGCTCACCTTAATGGGGCCTCTCCCCGATAACAAACATTTCAAAATAACCATCGTTCCATCACTCCCACTCACTGGTATCGCAAATCAGCGCCAGCTACTGCACCCAGGGCACTCATTCCAGTGATATTTAATTCCAGAATTTGGATGTTTACTCACTTCCCCTGACAGCCATATCCTTCAGTGGGGGGTGGGGGCAGCCTGGAAGGGCAGCCAGGCCCTGAGGGAATCACATCGTATGATGCAGAGAGTTTGAGGAAAAAAGATGGCAGACCTCCATCTTCCAGTGAAGACATGTGTCCCTTCTGCTGTTTTGTGGACAGTGTCCCCCACCCCCAGCCCCCACATTAGCACAACAGTTTGTCCAGATTGGACTGGAAATATGA
Organism: Pollimyrus isidori; assembly: GCA_019775955.2. Lineage (NCBI taxonomy): Eukaryota > Metazoa > Chordata > Actinopteri > Osteoglossiformes > Mormyridae > Pollimyrus > Pollimyrus isidori. The sequence goes on from JABFDZ020000109.1 coordinate 6,558,335, forward strand.
CAGACCAGACGGCTGCTCCGCACCCCCCAATATAAACATATAAACGCTGATACTGGCAGTATTTCACGCCACTTCCGGGAGAGCAGCCTTGTAATTGTGCAGGATGGAACAGTTTAGGGGAGCAGAGATCCCCCTCATTACCGGCAGAGAATGCAATTAATCCCACTTTGCTAAAAATAGCAGCTGCAGCACTGCGCTGAGAGGGACTTATCTTGCAGGAGCTGCTTATCCAGGGCAGATTTGCCAGCTGTGGAGCCCTCATCTGAACGGACACCGAAATGCGGCCTGCCGTCCTCAGCTAGTGCCATTACGCCGGCAGTGAGACAGCGTGACTACTGCCCTCCCTGCAGAAAGTAACAGGAGCAGGGCGGTATAAGAAGCTGCTACTGGCACTCTCTGCCGGGCTGCGTTTCCAAAGCCCCCCCCCTCCCCCCACCTTAAAAAAAGCCACAAACACGTGTGGATCTTCCATTTGAGGCCCACACCACATATAGCTCCTGTTATTCTTAGGCGAATCAAAAATCACTGCTATTTTTGGGAGACAGACTTTATTTATGCCCATCTGTCTGTCTGTGTCTAAGGTGCAATTAAGCAAATTTGTTTTTAATACTGTTTAATAAAAATTGATAGAAGTAAACTATCCACTATAGCTGTTTGTTCTGTTCAGCGCAAAGTTTAGTTCAGACAATAGATTTGCTGTGCCCAGTTTCTGCCATGGCCTGATGTCTTGTAGCAGACTCCTGCTGTGCCCAGTTTCTGCCATGGCCTGATGTCTTGCAGCAGAGTCCTGCTGTGCCCAGGTTCTGCCATGGCCTGATGTCTTGTAGCAGACTCCTGCTGTGCCCAGGTTCTGCCATGGCCT
>JABFDZ020000109.1:6559296-6570543 GCA_019775955.2 Pollimyrus isidori
TGTCTTGCAGCAGACTCCTTCTGTGCCCAGTTTTTGCCACGGCCTGATGTCTTGCAGCAGACTCCTTCTGTGCCCAGGTTCTGCCATGGCCTGATGTCTTGTAGCAGACTCCTGCTGTGCCCATTTTCTGCCACGGCCTGATGTCTTGCAGCAGACTCCTGCTGTGCCCAGTTTCTGCCATGGCCTGATGTCTTGCAGCAGACTCCTGCTGTGCCCAGTTTCTGCCATGGCCTGATGTCTTGCAGCAGAGTCCTGCTGTGCCCATTTTCTGCCATGGCCTGATGTCTTGCAGCAGACTCCTGCTGTGGACGGTTTGCTTGCAATGACACATTCCTATCATGTTCAGGGTGCTGCTGATGCACCATGAACCTGTAAACATGCAATAAGAGCAGCAACTAAACCACCACCTGGCACCCATGGAGACGCAATCTCGCAGCTTCGGGGGGGGTCCGCACACAGTGAGGGATCAGAGACGACCAGAAAAGAGGAGGAAAGGTGCGATCAAGCTCAGGGATCTGTTTACCCATGACCTTGAGCTCCGTCTCCACTTCACAACACCTGCAATGGAAAATAGGCTTGCAGTGAGCGGAGCTATTTGCAAGATGGATTAAAATCCTTAATAGGTCCCAACAGGTCACACTTGACTCAAAATACCTTCTGCCGCTGGCCAGTAACACACTTGTTCTAATAATACAGTACATGTGAGAAGCAGCGTGCAGACACACGGGGCAGGAGAATACAGACATAGACAGACAGAATGCGCGAGAGAGTGAGGTGGACTGAGAGGGAGAGAGACAGAGACAGATGGACAGAAAGGGGGGAGAGAGAGAGAAACAGACAGAAGGACAGAGAGGGAGAGAGATGGACAGAGGGGGGAGGGATAGAGAGAAAGATGTCAGAGAGACAGACAGATGGACAGAGAGAGATAGATGGACAGAGGGGGGAGAGAGAGAGACAGAGAGAGATGGACAGAGACAAAGCAGGATGATTGAAAGGCTTCATCAGGCCGCGCGCGATCCAGTGAGCCCGCCCCTTCAGACCCTGCATGTGATCTGGCAGAGAAACGGGCCATTCGGCTCGGGCTGGTGGCAGAATCGCTAGCTGAGGTACGGCCTGGTTTGCAGAGGTGCCAGATGACGGCAGCGATCGGGGGGAAGAACGATAGAGGCCTCTGCAGGGAGGAGGCTGGGCTCAGGGCTACGAGGGGCAGCAGAGTTGAGGCCTGTTTTTCTCAGACCAGCGTCAGCTGCTCCCAGTGCCTCCACTTCGTCCTGTAGCCTGAACTCCCAGTTACCTAGTGAACCTTCTTCATAATGACCGCCCTCCCACCCAATCAGGTCCCCACTAAAAAGGGAACATTTCAGACCCCCTGCATGAACGCCCAATATGAAGTTACATGAATCGTCCTGAATTCTCACCGACACAGCAATCCTGCACCTTTTCCTGGCCCACGATTTGATATGATTATCAGACATTCTCAAGGTTATCGGTTACACTGTGCAGTCCTAAGGTATCAACGAACAGCAAGGACTCATCCCTGCCAGCCAGTCACAAAGCAAGGGCAATCAGCGCCGCTGGCATCCACACAGTCCGCTAATACACAACCAAGAATATCAGATGAGCTCAAACCAATGGCAGACACCCCCCAGTAGTTGGGGGGTGGGTGGGGTTAAGGAGGGAGGTGTTTTTGGTAATTGCAGGAACAGAGGAATGCAAGGCAGCCGTCTATCACAGACGCAATAAAACACAGACGAGATAAAGACAGGTTGGCAACGCTGAGCCCGTCCACCGCTACTGCTGTGTGTCGTGGTTCAGTGCCAACAAGCTTACACCTAAAATCACCTTACACCCTAAGCCCCACCAGCAGGCTTCCGCAGTCACCCTCCACTTCCACATCAGAATAATCAGAGAACAGCTTTTCTGAAAGTCTGTGCGGTTCAGCAGGCAGAAGCGGACCCGCCCCTGGATCCCCACACCATGAGGGCCAAAGCCATAGATACTCACAGATATGAGGCGATGGCCCCTCAAGGTATCTGCCGGCTACCCAGCCCGCACCCCCAGGCACGGCATGCTCTGCTGCGAGGTCTCGGCGCCGATGACGCACTCGCTCGCTGTCGCCAACTGCGGCAGCACTCCAACTCCGTAACCATCACCGGACACCAAAACCAGTCTCCCTCCGGTCTACATTACGGTGCTGTGAGAGCATGCATAGCGCTAACGGCTAAATGCTATATCGGTTTTACGCACGCAACATTCCCATGGCATAAATGCCAACCTAACCTTCTGTACCCTGCACCGAACACACGCACAGTTACACGTTTCTCACCTTTACTCATACTTATCTGTTGTAGTTTTGGTGAATGTTTGAATAGCGAAAACTTTTCATATAAACTGAAGAGGTCTGTATATGACTGGGAAGGATGCTGTCATTATAAACTATTGTGCGAAAAAAAACGGTTCGCTATGTTGAAAAGTATGGTACTGGTATGGGCCAGAAGTGGGACTCTGGGAAGGAACCAAGCCTCAATTGGGTCCACTGGGAGATTAGAGTCCTGAGCCTGTACTTAGGTGGCGTGCTGGCTGCACTCTGCACTGCACTGGGTAGTTACGCCCATATCTGCAGTATATATATCTGAACCCTTACTTTGAACTGTGAACACCATCAAATCTTACACTTCCACAAAACCAGGCTCCACTGTGAACTGGACTTCCTCACCCTGAGTAGAATAAGCACTCAAGTGCTATTGTGGCTTTGTCGTCTCTTTTAACAACTTTCACAAACCTGGCGAGTGTCATCGGCCTGCCTGAGAGCTCGGCGCGGTTCTGTAGATGTGCCCGTGGTCACAAGTGCAGCGCATCTGCACATTTATGTTCACATCCCTGTCCTTCCTTGGAAGGATTTTCCTGCCCATTTTCCTTTAATGAATTCTAACACCTAAAATCACAAACTTGCAACTTTATAAAAGCCTATTGTCCTGCAGGCAGTTTAAGGACATTTTCACAAAGATAGGAAAGTGCAGCTACACACAGACGCTCACCCAGATAACCTCAGTACTCCTCCACGGTCCAGAGGAGAGACCCGGCCCCATTCAGAGAGGGCGAGGCCAGTACCGTGGCCAGCCGCACTCTGTGGGACACGTCGTCCTGGTGGAGCAAGGCCAGGACAAAACTTGAGGAAAAGCACATTCCCTGGCTAGAAGATACAGAGTGGGAGGTGGCCAGCCGGCCGAGCGAGACGCGGGTCAGCCTTGTGAAAGGGGAAGTCGGCTTTGTGGACAGGCAAGCACTAACTGCATTACTAACAAACTCACAATAGGTCCCTTTGTTTTTCTAGGGAAGAAAACAATCATGTATAAGAAACAACACCTACAAAACATTTTTTGTCATGCTTTCTTTCCTTGATTAAACACAAAGTAATTAACCAATTTTATATAAACAATTAGTAGCGTTTAAAGTTCAGACTGCTGCAGTGAGCAGGCTTTTTTTTTTTTTGCATTCTTTTTACTCTTGAAAGTCAGTTGTCCATCAGCCTGATCAACCATCTGCTAGCTCAGGATCTGAAGTGAAAAAGCCGCTGGCTTGGCAGATACGAAGCGTTTTTCTCCTTCTTCTCTGGGGCACCGGACGGGATGCAGGCATGTTCCGAGGGGGTCCACATCTCCCCACATGGATGTTTGTACACGGAAGGGAGAGCACATTCTCTCACTGCACAGGGAAACGGCGAATGCAGGCATTCCGAGGAGATCGCCAGCAGAAATCCCCGCATCCCCGTACGGCTGCATTTTCCTGGTACAGACACAGTCGTTTTCCAGGAAAGAAGGGGAGGGGGCGATTCTTCAGTAGAAACAGAGAGCCACGCTGCAGTGGAACAGCGCCTGAAAACACGCGCCGGCCAGAGTTTAATTTATATCCAGCCCTGTCCCAACATCCTCGTCCAATGGGAGAGGAGGAGTGTATTTCCTTATGGATATGAGAGGAGAACGTCAAGTCCTGGTGCCTTACATTACCGAGATTAAGACGAGGAGCTTTACATTAAGCTTTGTGACGGTGATGCACACATGTGCACCTCATGAAAGCCGCAGTCTTTTTACACGAAGTCAATAGCTTTACCTGCGTGAGCGCACACGCCATTTACTTTAGTCATAACCGTCAACCATACATATGTACACGCAAACACACGCAGATAGAAACAAACAGATGAACCACGAAGCGAAACACGACAGCTCTAACATAAAAGGGCATTAGGAGAGAGACGACTATCCACAGTCCTATTAAGGCACACAACATTCCACACAAATACGACCAGCCTGAAGCAATATCTGTACTTTTGAAAGGAGATCAGGCAATTCATCACTCTGGGCTGAAGCACCACGAGCATAAAACCTCATGCAAATGTCATTAAAGAGAAAAATCCTTTGTCCCTTTCCAGGACAAACTCTCCCTGTTGTTTTTTCTGTAATGAAAGGAGAATGAACAGGTGGCGAAGACTACACAGACTAATTTCTGCAGCCTAGGAACGCCCGGCGCAAGGTTAGACTGGCTCCATATATCACACCAGCACAAAGGCAGGCTGAGTCTTTGTTCATCTGTAAAGCAACAAACACAAAAGGGTGTGAAGGGGGGTTTAAACAGAGGACACAATCCAATAATTAAATGAAGAATATTCAGTTTTTCACCACATAAACTGGCCAAAATGTTTATCCGCGGGTGTCACCGAGAGACACGTCTGCTCTGCCCTTTATGCACTCTGCACATTCACTCCTGCTATGATTCCAGCCTTTATCCCAGGTTGTCTTCTAACAGTAGCCACTGACATTCCTACTTAGGGATATTTATACAAAAACAGTGGGCCGTTCTAACATGTCCTGAGTTTTTAATTCAGCAACCAAGTGGTAAAGAATAATCTAGATGAAAGTGGCACATTTCAATGGAAAGGAGAGGCTAACTACTGCCCAGTTTAACTAACTAAATGAATGCAAATCTTGATCTAGAACTGAAAAGGAAAGCTGAAAGAAAACAGGGTGAGCAGACAGAAAGGGCCAGAGAAGGACGACTTACACTAAAATACCCCGTTTCCTTGTGTTTATATAAACCGTCTCGTTGGATAATGAGGCAGAGACAGGCCTTAAGGCTTTCTGAAGATCACCCACAGGTAGGGTCTCTCTCAAATCAGAAAACAGCCTCTACGAGCCACACTCGTCATCTACGTACGACCCCAGCACAACGAGGCCCAGCCAATCGACGGCGTTGTCGTCCAAGCGCAGAGGCAGACATGGGGTCGCGACCCAGGCCGAAGTGTGGCGTGCGTGTGAACGGCGGGCTGCCGGCAGCGAGCCACGCAGGAGCCTGGGAAAGACGGCGATCAGAGGAGCTGCCCTCCAAGCCCCTCCCCTAAGAAGAAAGGAGCCGCGCCAGGGTGACAGAGCCCTTCTGCCCACATCCTCTGCATCACTCAGATGTCTTATGCCGGGGCTGGTTGTTTCCTGGGTGAGCGTGTACAGGCTTGTGCTTCCACTGATACTGACCCACAGAGCAGTCAGTCCCGCACTCTTCCCCAGCGCAGTGGCTCTAATGGGATGCGATCCTGCAGACTCACTGTGGTGTCATTGACGTAGAGGCGCTTTTGCGGGAACTGAAGGATCAGGCGGCCGACTTAGCTCACGACAGACCTGGCGTGCCCGTTTCCGTACTGCTTGCACAGGAGGGTGTCATTGCATTACAGCCCCCCCCAACTCCCACTGTCATTACGCAGACTATACCACACCGTGCCCGGCCACCATCACGGACTATACCCACACCCTCCGGTAATCCACATTACACAGCGGACCTGCGTCAAGGCCAGGTAACCCGCGAAGGGAAACGGAGCTCGTCTGTGATTAGCTGGCAGAGTCAGCCATGCATGCGAGGCTCCCCACTGGCCGGCCAGCTCCGCGACACCAACACCGCTGCTCCTGTCCCGTCACAGGCAACAGAGTCAGAGACACAACCGGAGGGCCGGGGGTAGAACCGAGCCGAGGTACCGAAGTGGTCCATGTCACCAGCAGCAGGCTTCCGTGTGGGTGTGCGCGAGTAGCGAGCCTCAGGGACGGAGAGCGAAAGTCACGGCACGCTGGCTGCAGCCGGGAGACGCGCTGCTCCTGGTGTCCGCATGACGCGCGTCACCTGCAAGCCCTCATTACGGAGCTATGACTGCGGGCTGCTGGGATTTCCGGAGATGCCCCACCAGCGGCACCCTAACGTAAACCAAGCCAGCCGGCTTTGTGTCTGCGACTCGAACACGAATCTGAATAACCGCCGCTTTCCGGCTGTGAGGACAGAGATACACCGATTCGTGTAAACGTCACCCTGCACTCACTGAAAACAGGACTTACTTCACTACATCCATTTGCCACCGGAGCTTACCTGTAGCTGTGCTGTGGTGAGCCTGGAGCCCATCCAGGGAACACAGGGCCCAAGGCCAAACCTACCGACATTAGCTAGTAAAAAAAAATGGAGATTTGCTAAGCGGAGGGGATCGATTCTCACAATCATAAAAATGTGAATGCGAGGGGAGAGAAAAAAATAAATCAGGAGAAGAGTAGGAAGACTGCAAGTAATGGTGTAACCCCAAATATATACATATATAAAAAATATAATACTTATACATTATATATTGCAATTGGCGCAAGGCAGGAATCAACCCTAGATGGTTCTCCAGCCCACTGCAGCATGCTTGAGCACTCACACAGTCAATCTAGGCAATCCAATTCACTAAACTTGCAGTTTTCCACCGAAAGGGAAAACTGGAGGTTCTGGCATAAAGCTAAGCACACACAGAGAGAACATGCAAAGTGGCGGTATGCAGTGACAACGTGACCTGATGCACCACTGTACTGCCTTCAACACTACGCTTGCACGATGTGGGATGTTAATATCCACATTGCATCATATGGACATGGAACACTTGTACTGCAAAGACCACAATAGTCAGCTAGCTAAAGACCATCAATAAATCATGTAAAAAAATTCTACCGTTATAGTAAACAAAACTTTGTAAGCTGTGCAGTGGTCGGTTTTCAATATAATCTAGTATGTCTAAAATTCACTGTCACTGTATGTCTACATGCGCTCTCCGAGACAATCATTCTCCCTCTTTGCTATCCAACTAACAAAAAAGAAAAAAAAATGAGGCAGGAGGAGAAAAATGAAGAAGAACTGGTCACCAAAAGACATTCACCTTCTGCTGCAAGGAAATATTCTGGATTCCATATAGACGGCACTGAGTAAAATCAAGTGATTTATTGGCTCTGTTTTGTCCATGGTAGCACAACTTGCGGCAGAACAGGAATCAAACCACACTACCTGCACGTTTTTAAGAAGCTGGAGGAAACCATCAGGAAACAGAGAGAACGCGGAAATGAGGAGAACGAGCAAAGTCTAGATCAGACTGCAAGGCACAAGGTGTTTATGAGCCACGAGTGTCTTAATTTGTATCAGAATGTGCCGAGTTTCACTAGGATTCAGGAGGAGGTGGGTGGTGGGCCGACGCGTTAAAGCAGGAACATCTTTCCCTCATCTCTCCACCCAGCATTCAAAGCTTCGGTGTAAATAAACACATTGTGCAGCAGCTGCAAAGAAATCCACTCACTCACATTCATTTTAATAACTGTGTGATTTAGTACTATGCAAGAAAACACCTGCTTTAATGAGAACACAGTGCCATAGTGCAGTGTATACATTTAATTCTCTTAAATGGCATAGTGAGTCAGCTTTCGGGCAATATAACTGTATTATATGACCTAAGAAAAGGTGGCTATTTTCTGATCTGCAGCTTTCCCATTTCTTTGCTGAACGCACCCAAAATGTTCATACCGACCTGAAAGAATTCAGGGCCTGTCCTTCAAAACTCTGTTTTGCTGTTTTTCTCATGGAGTACTTGAACCCAGCACGAGGTCACGGTCTTGTCACTCGAGCCAAAGAATTACGCAAAACTCGGCTGCAAGAGAAACTGCGGCGATAGATGTAAATCTGTGGTTTCGTTCCCCTGCTTGGGGCTCCCATCCAACCCATTTGCTTTTGATGTACTGACAGCTAGAACAGCAACACATATGCTACCACCTGCCAACAGTGCAGTGTGCACGGCGAATTCACAAACGGCGGCTTTACAGCAAATCACATTCTACAGAAGCACAGCTTCTTCTGAGATGCCAGCACTACCTGGATAAAAGTCTCAACTGGCCAAGAGGAGCCCCCCCCCCAAACCTGAGCTGCCTGGCAGGCTGAGTGTTGCCCTTGAGCCACACAGGGAAGGATCTTTAGTTGTGAAACTGAAGCCTGGCTATTAAACTTTTATGCGCAGCGTGAATAATACAGAGAGAGAGGTTGTTATGGCCTCAGAGAGGAGGCAGAGGGCCGAGGACACCGTCTGCCTCTCTCACAGTCAGGAAGTCGTTACTTTTCTTGCAGATTACAGGCTCTCATCTCAAAGCCTGGTCCCAGCCTTCTGCTTTCATTCGGTCATGAGCCTGCCTGCCAATACTCCGCTTCCCAGACGTGTTCGGTACACGTGAGCGGACGAGCGGCGTTGTGCGCGGCACGACTGGGGCCACATCAGCCCCTGCACATGTGTAAATACGCCACAGTTAGTTCAGGGAGGATAAATGTCTGGTCAGTGTCCAACTATGCATCTCACTCTCGCATGTGTGAGCATTACAAAGCCATTCGTGTCCCCATATTCATGTGCATATCTGTGTCATAAACATACCCTCTCTTCCCTGGGGGGCTCTCTGCTCTCTCTCTCTCCTCTTCAACCCTCTAGCAGACCGAGACCAGACCGGTCCTGCTCCACCACATAGTATCATTGTTTGAACATAAATCTTTATGATTCAAGCTCAATATTTACCATTGATAAGGGAAGGGAAAAAAAAAACGATTAGCTTTTTCTCTCATCACTCTGGTTCTTCCTGTTTCCTCTCCGCCTATCGCAGCATCAGAACATTTTATGCTCAAAGGCAGCTCTGCTCAAGAAACTGATAAAGAGCAAATCAGTCACTCAAACTGAAATGCAGTCGACCAGGAGCGACACTGAAATGTGCGCCAAGTCAGGCCTGCCTCCTCTGGGCGTCTCATTAACGTCTGATTAGCGTGTCGTTAACATCCTTCTAACCTCAGCACCCTCAGTTAGATTCCTCCAATCCTCACGCCAGATGGAATGCCCCGCAGGGCATGTTGACTTAAACTTAACGGGCATGCACTTGTGACGCTGGGCCAGTGAGGAAGCGGCGAAGCGTGCACCAAGGAATGCAAACAGAGGCCCATACGCATGAGGTCAGCAATGCAGTCTGGCTGGTAGGGTGAAGGCCAGGGGTGCCATCCTGACCTGACGCCAGATACCTATAGACAGGATTAGAGCCATTTACAGTAAGCGGGGGCGTTACGTCATGCAGAATTTAAACACTGGCAGCAGCTGGCAAATGTGACCATCAGACTTCAATTGTTATATAACTCTCACTAAATCACCTGACAAATTGCCTTTCAATACCGTGGGTAAACATGTATTGTGATGTACCGTGATCTTGGTGTTTGACAGCACACATGGTGCCACCGCACTCAAAAACACACGCACGGCCAACAGAGTTTGGGGAGTGTTTGAGGAATCCCAGTAACGGAACTGTTACACCTTCAAGCCCCTAACATTCCCTTTTCCAGGTGATGTCAGACCTTACATTCTGGCTTATGGCCTCAGATGCCGGATGGTGCCGAGTAGTCAAAACCACAAGGCGACGGATGGGGATCAGCACTCTAGGATTTACACGCAGCGTTTATATCAACAGTGAATGCCATGCTTCCTTCTGGGACACAACATGACATTCACGTGACATGGTGGCACCACGGTAAGGCAGTGAAACTCGGGAGCATCTCAGAGAGCACACTCATATAACCCAGGCTTCTGCAAACCGCCACGCACCCCCACCCCAGCTCATCACCACTGAACACATGCGCTCACCCAAGACAGCCTACAAACCCTAGATCCGGCTCGTCAAGTATCTATTAGTCGGCCGGGAAATTCAGGGTTGCGTAACAGAAAGCCTGGGGAAATGTGCATGAGATTCACCAGGAGGTTTTCAATTGGCGGGTGGGAAAAAAAGATGAGGGAGTTGCTTGGCGGCTAAACTGTTTTAGAGAGCCGCCAAGGACAATCCGACACGGGCCAAGTCAGCAAACGGCAGAATGATACATGCGAGGCATGAGCACGTGCGCAATGTGCAGCCAAGGATGGGAGTGAGGAGGCAGGAGAGCCGCAACGTTGCAGGAGATACAGCAGCACCGCACAGCTACCCGACGCTCCCTGGCCTTCATTAAGCATGCTGCATGTACTGCACATCCAGTACCTTCTTCCTGACATAGTAACAGTCATCATCTGCTATTTTTATTTCTTGCTGCATGACCACCGGCATTAAAGCTCTAAAGAATCAAAGTATGTGGTCTGGGGGCGGATCCAAAATGATGGGTGCGTTGAAATGCAAACAGCGGCCCTTCGTAGTACAAGGACAGGGAATAACCTACACTGAATGTCAGCCGTATACGGACACTCAGCAGTTCAGTGCCTATGGCTTTTAGGTATTCCTGCTATGCAAAAAGCCTCATAGCAATCTCTGAAATGTGCAGGGCCAGACGACAGCCAGAGCTGGGAGCCTCGTGTGTGTCTGCACTGATAACTGCGCGCGTGTGATGGATCATAAGATATGGTGATCAACAGAGCAGCACGGGTGCATACCTCTGTAAAAATAAAAAAGGAGTGACCTGAGCAGCACGCTCTCAGCTCAGGCAATTACAGTGTGAAGTGTGTGTGTCGGGGGGGAGGGGGGGACGCGGAAGTGACACAATGCTCCTGTCATTCTCCACCCACCCTCGGGCTGCCAGCCCAATGACATTAACAACGAAGGATGACCTCGCGCTACACGTAATGAGAAGCTAACGTATTCAGGAAGCCGGACAGCCGATGCCCACGGGACAGCCCATGCCCACGGGACAGCCCATGCCCACGGGACAGCCGATGCATCAGGCTGCTTTACTGACTTCCCGGCAACTTTCCAAAACGCTCATTCTGATGCAATTACCCCTAACACTCAACATGACTGTCAATGTCGATACAAACCCAGCAATCACCCCCCGGCGGGGCCGCCCGGGCCCGGGGGGGGGGGTGGGGGGGGGGGGGGGGGGGGGGGGGGGGGGGGCGGGGAGGGGGGGGGGGGGGGGGGGGGGGGG
>JABFDZ020000109.1:6570553-6586710 GCA_019775955.2 Pollimyrus isidori
AACATGACTGTCAATGTCGATACAAACCCAGCAATCACACCCCGGCTTCCCCCCCCCCCCAAGAGCTTTTTTTGAGGTCTACAGCTCCGGGAAAAATGAAGAGCCCGCAAAACAGCTTTTCTGTTTTGCATTTTATGGGTGTGCGCCTGCAAATCATATATTTTTTTCTTGTATACTGCAGTCTGGTTCTTCCCCGTTTCTCATTAATGAAGTGCTTCTTCTTTCCTTTACAGGAGTTCAGTCCTGCTTCTAGGAGCCTGATACAAACTATCCTAGCAGTGCACCTCACACCTGTACTTAATGTTTCCCATTCCATTCGAAGACTGCCATTCTAGGATTCAAGAGAGTCACACGATGTGAAGGTACATATAACTCAAGGACTGCAGAGCATCTCTAGCATTAGAGTGTTGCTCTACCTGGCTATTCCCTGCTCATGCCAGCAGAACCATGAATAAACCAGGATTTCAAAAAAATGCAATGGTTTCATTTTTTTTCATAGCTGCATTTTATTTCTTCACATTTTATCTGAAGTCCAGACATTGCTTTATAGGTGAATTCCTTCCAAAGCTCATACTGAATGTAACCAAACGCTGAGCAGAAAATCTACCCTGCAGCCGCCCCCCCATCAGCATGAGGGTTCGCACTGGCTCAGGAGGGGAAGTCAGCACAGCTGCAGGGCCACGAGGTCGACATCACTGTAGCCACCGCCATCCAGAAATAGCGAGGGTTAAGTAAGGCAGGGCGCGAGGGGCAGATTCTCACCGTGTGGCTAAACGACATTACAGGACCTGCCTCAGCACAGAGAACGGCCTGTGCGCATGTGTTACGTTTACCAGCATAACACTAGCAGTTGCAGAGAATTTAAGGACCCAAACTCTTAGTTTATGCTGAGTACTGGGAAGCTTACAAACAATAAGCAGGGACTCCCAGTCAGCTATGGCTTGGAAACCAAGCCAGATTAAAGGTCTGTAAAGATTTTAAGAGAGTCTACCAGGAAGCTAGTGAAGAACCACTGACGAACAGTTACTAATTTCCATGCTATAAATAGTTAATCCCTCCCCCATGCACACTCAGCCCACACCCACTCACGTGGTGATGAAGCGTGCTCTTCGCTGGACACCTCCCACTGTCCTATAGAAGCCCAGACACCATAAAAAAACAGTCCTGTAACAGGACACCAATTCTGCTGAGCCTCTTCAACACCAGTAGCTGGTGAGAGGCTTTGGAATTGAAACTCTGATCCCGGCTGTAAAAACCACCTTGCTGTGACCTTTGCACCACATGGACTGACCCCAAGCTTCAGTGACCTTTTTGACTCATACCAAAGGCTGTTTGCAAAAAAATAAGCATCTCTGCAACTACTGACTGTTACATAAAGGCATATTCACAAGATTTTGGGTCATAGTTTTCCAAAGCTGTATAATAAAAACACTAAGCCAGCTCAATTCAAACTTACCGGCGCTTTAATACAAGTAGATTTTTCCTGACACTTATAAAGTTGATTCCATTCAGTGCCCAGTCCAGTCAAAAACAGAGTGTATGTAGATAGAAGAATGATATCAGTAAAACTTCTCACCCATACAATCAAAAATCCGGCTCCTTGAACTGCTGCAGGCAGAGGCTACAGTAAGTAGGGAGAACCTTCTGAAACTAGATCCCACATTAATATACCCATGACTGAAACCTTACAGCAACGTGTCGCATTCCAGTGCAGCCACACTAGTACAGGCACATTTTACGTAACGCTGGGTAACACTATCTGGAAACCAGTGAGTCTCCTCCAAGCTCACCGGGCTGACCCAGATGGAAACCTTCCATTCATCCTTGCAAATGAAAGTTAATGAGAATTGATACTGATTAGCTCTGTGCCATCACTGGCAGAAAAAGGTAAAGAGCTATTTTTAATAACATTTATCTACGTGTTACAGCTTGTCTGTTAATGCCAGTTCAGTCAACCTTCATGGGTCAAGGTTTTTCTAAGGCTATAATACATGTAATCTATATAACTAAATATAACTGTCAGTAATAATCAAACATGCCAAGGGCAACTATGACACATGCACTGAAGACACCAGAAAATTTGGACGTCGTGTCTGAATACAGCATATGGAAAACCAGCAGAGACCAGAAAAAATGGCTGCAAAACGCAATGAATTGCAATAGAAAAACATGTGTGTGTTAAAGCAGTGGTCCTGGGGGACAGGAGCCCTTCATATTATTGGGTTTCCCCTTATATAACACACTTGATTCAACTCCTTGTGCCAATTACCACACAGCTCTTGAACTGAATCACTTGTGATGGAACAGGGAAAGAACTAAACTACACAGGGCTCCGGCCCTCCAATACTGGAGTTTGACACCCCTGTGTTAAAGCATTACAAATCAAGAATTATAAATCTATACCGTAATAATGTATCTTTGGCGCAGTAATAGAGAAGTTAACACGTATTAGGCCCACACGTAAAAAAATCACTAATTTATCATCCTTTCAATCAGAAACAGGTGATGAGGGAGGGCGATTTTTTTTTCTTAAAAAAAAGATAACAGAAGATAAGTTTTCAACATCAACAGTAAACAAAAGGAATAGCAACAGAGGTATGACATATGGGCTGATCTGCAAAATTAATATGAAAAGAAAATATATTTTTAAAAATGTTAAGTATTCAAAATTTGTGAACACGGGCAGTGGAATTTACGCAGGAAAAGACACTTTTAAAAAACAAAAAAAAATCGATGCGGGCTAAATTCGTCACGCGGGCGGGGACTGGGCTTTATTATTAATAAGCCGATTATAATGGAACGTTTGGGAAAGAAAATATACACGAATGTATATAATACGAATGATGTGTGATTATAACATTGCGCATAATTACAGCACAAGAGTATAATGTCTTAGTCATTCAAAGTTTCACAATTCAAATCAGTCTACATAAAATATGGAATAACAAAGAAAACAGAAATTGTTCACACAACCCCAACGTCCTTACACTAAACACCCAAAAAGGCAGATTTAGAAAAACAACACAGAACTAAAATTTGAGGCCACACGTGAGCAGTACCCACATTAAACAAGTTAAACTTCGTTCATGAAACTCTTTTGCCTCATAAAACCCACCAGTCATCCCCCGCCAGATGACTAGATTATTATTCCTGATCTGTGAAATACCTTTGATTATTCACCAGACATTCACGTTTGCTCCGACGACTCAGCCCCCTCCTCAAGATTTAAACATGGCGGATGACGCAGCGCGTTTGCGCTCTCTCATTGGTCAACGTGACCGTGGGAGCCCATCTTCTATTGGTCACCCCCTGTCTAACGATTTTAGTGCGTCACACTTGACGCTAACAATTAATGTGGGAAGGCGATTACGTGCTCTTCTCGGAAGTGTGATGTTTTTAATGAAAAACATAACTTTTCTGTATTCTATGCTTTGGTTCTTCATATAAATTATTGACGTTAGATTTATTAACAAAAGTCGATAAAGCGATACAACTTTGTAAAATGTAGGTGTGTATCATCCATTATGGAATATATTTTAAAGTCAATATTCCAACCTGTCTTTCCTCTGAGAGGTTTCATGCGCTAGGTAATTATGATGACAGTACTGTATGAGAGCGTCTTATTGTGCAAGTCTCGACAAGCTAATATAAGCTTTGTAATGTTATGACTGATGGACAGGTAGGAAGTGCTGTACGATCAAAGTTTATACTGCTGGATGACGTGTAATCAAAAGTAGGTCTTTCAAATGGTGGAATAAGCCGAAACCACGTATTTTTGATACAAAACTTTATTCGAAACTCAAAATTGTTGTTGTCAATGCACTGCCCAGTGAGTAGTAACATTGTTGTATTCAGGGGCATGCTAGCAAGTGAATGCAAGGGAAGGGAATAAAAACATATTAAAATGCAGTTGTAGAGAACATTAGCGAGAAAATGAACTAGACATGAAAACGGTTATCTGACCATGGCCGTCGCCGCTATTAAATCATAATTTGGACCCCCAGTTATAGCTATTTTGATGCCATAGTTAGTGGGTATGAATTATGGCTGGAGATCCCCCAATTCTCAATCTAATGCTATGCCCTTGCCAAAGCAGACAATGATTAGATGGATTTCCACCGCATGATGACCTGGGGTAAGTCAGTCATTCTGTGGCGTGGGCAGCACTTCAGTATCGCTTCAGCGCCATCACAGCTCTCAGCTTCCAGCTCATCCTGGTTCCCTCCATCCTTTGGAGCCAGTGTAGACCCCATAGAAATGACAATTTCAGCACTGATTCCTGTTTTGGAATTGCAAGGCAGTTTCAGTGTTGAAACAGAGAGTAGGGAAAGGCTATGCAATACATCATGTTTGCATACAAGAGCCAGCCAAGTTTCTGTGTGCTTAAGGAGAACGCTGGCCTCGGAGTTGTTGTTTAATACTATTATTCATCTGCAAAGCTGGAGGTAAACAGGGGTGGTTGTTTTGGCAGGCAACCCCAGTAAAAAAAAAGTATCAATCTCTGAACTAAGTACACCCTGAGAGGATTCCTTAGTTGTTTTTGGTTTCAATTTGCCTTTGAGTTAAGTAGGACAGCAAGCATATCTGTCTTCTGAGTCGCATCATCCTCAAATGACTGTGATCTCAAACAATACCTGTCACACAGGGAGGAGAGCGAGTGACACCAGTGATTTTGAAAGTGAATGAATCAGCAAGTTACTGTTTTTACTTCTTATTTCAAATGAAGGGTTTAGGTTAGTGCTCACCATATGCTTGTCATTAGGTTGTCATTAGGCCAATGCATAAATTACTGCGACTGAGTTTCTGCGAGTTCTGCATAAGACCGCTGAAGACAAAATTACTCACCAGGGAAGCTGCTTTAACATTATAATTGCGCTATGTTCTCCTAGGTGCCATCACATTGTCATGGGAACACCTCAGTCAAGGGAACCAAAGCTGAGAACTGCTTGAGTTTTACAAGGGACATTTTCATTTCAACACTGGTAGGGATGAGAATGTAGAACCATGAAAGATTACACCCGATGTGAAATATTGACTTTCCCTGGATAAAATACAGTCTTTCGAAAATCCTACCCAAAAACAGGAGAACAAAAACTCTTAAAAAAAAAAGAATGAAAAAACTGGAGTTTTTCCTGTAATTATTTAGGATATAATGGGATATAACTAACCTTAGACCGCACATGGAAGACTTTCATTGTTATTGATCTGAAAACATTGTTAAATTATCATTGATAAACTGTACTTATGGATATTTGTAGTAAATTCACTTTTTCATGAAATAATCCTGAGGTTTGCCAATGGCTTTATACCATTATAAAAACGAGAAATTAGTTTGAAAATTAATTCATAAAATTAATTAAATTTACAGCTTCAGGATCTCTATTGGACGGGAACCACAGAAACACTTCAGCTTGAACTTCTTACTCAATATTTCATACCTACTGAAGACTCAGAAACTTTTCTGAGTTTAGCTTTACCCTTTGTAACACGTATAACTCAAAATGTGTAAACTGGACTGTAGAAATGATCTCAAAGCGAACGATCAGAAATGCACCCATATACATCTCACTCTGAATACAGAGCCTGGATGGCAGTCTGTTGACAAGTAAAATGCAGGGGTGTCCCAATGTTGCACTGGTAAATGTTTTGGATCAGCACTTAACTTTTCTTGAGCATGAATGAGAGGTTGTTGACAATGTGCTGAGAGGAGTTCTTGAGTTATACAGTACATTCACACCCATGTGAGGAAACAGAGACACTTGCCTTTCTATGACCTTTAATGGCTACAGGTTTGCATTATTGTCTTCATTGAGACTGGCTTTGAAGTGGTGATTCTATGTTTTTATGGAACAAAAACAGAATATCTTACTTTCTGTTCCATTGCTTTTTGCTCATACAGATTCTGCAGTTAGCAGATAGCCTCATTCAGATATTTATTTTACATCCAGGTGTTTTACAGCAATGAAGAATTGTCACCTAATACTTCAGTCAGCACAAAGATCAGCTTGCGGCACTGATATTACAAAAAGCCAACAATACAACAATACATGTCACATTTCTAGAGACTTTTCTTGACTACCTCACTGCTCATTGGGCACACAGTGACATTTATGCTTGTGTATAGTTCCAGTTCTACTTCCTGCACAGCGTGATCATTTGTCCATGGGCAATCACACTGCAGCACACTCATCTATGGAAAACCACAATGTCCAGTTTGAGGGAGCCCGGATACCTACCTTACTATTACCAGCATCATACCCAGCAGGCATGTAATCCATGATTCATCAGACCACTGGATGTGGTTTAAGCTCAAGGTATCTGACTTTAAGAGTTTGCGCTTAAGAAGAGCCGCATCAGTGCACCTTTCCACAAGGCCACTGATTCAACACGTTAGTCAGTGGCGTCCTTCGCCTGTGTCTCACTTCCTGTCCATGCGTCTCTCACAGTGATACTATGTGAAAACGAGCTACGATTGGCAAAGTCTTTTCCTTGCACTTTATTTATTGACGATTAAGTCTTCAGTCCCCTTGTTCGAAGGTACATCTGCATCACGTCTCTTGGGATGTGATGTATCTGTGGGTTAAATGTCTCCATTTTTAAACAATACATATCTATCTTGTTCATCAAGGACTGAACAAGCTGCTCCCTTCCTCTGTTTTTCTTCACCATAACCCCTGTTTCCTTAAAATGTCGCTGTGTTTTGACCGATAGACTAACTCTCTTCATCAGATCCTCTCCGGTTTTGTTTTTACTCCCTTCATGCGAAACATGGCACTGAATCCAAAGGCATGACCTCAGTTTCTGGCACTTCCCAGCATACAACAGGCTGGTCCTGCCCGTTAGTGACAGCTACCAGCACAAACAGACACGCCAATGCATAGCAAATAAACACAGGGAGGGTCATGCAAGGTGATCATGAAAAACAAGGGGGATAGGCTATGAATATAAGTAGGCCCACACAGTGTAGCTGTATTTTATCATGAACCTGTCCAGTGTACGGCTGCAGCAAGCTTAACCTAGGAAGCATGGGGCACAATGCAGGGGACACACTGGATGCAATAGCAATGCATTGTGGGGTCCCTCTCTCACAGTGGGCAAATTGGGGAAGAAAACAACCAATTAAAATTCACCCTTCGGGAGGACAAGAAGACAAAACATTCTATAAAGGTACATACAGCTGACCAACCTAAGAATAACAGCCGCATCCAGAGTTACGATGTGGTTACGTTCCGATACTCCTATCATAAGCTGAAAATGCATTTTAATACAGTACACCTAACCTAAAAGACGTCAAGCCTAGTTTAGCCTACCTTAAACGTGCTTAAAACACTTACCTTAGCCTACAATTGGGCAAAAGAGTTAAAATAAAACCTAATTTATATTTTTAAAAAGTGTTAAATATATCATGTAATTTTTTAAATAGAGTACTGAAAGTAAAAAAAACTGACCTAACGTAAAGTCAAAATATTGTAAAACAGACCATCCGAACTTGGGGAGGGCCTGTAATTTCAAAAGCTGGGCTGTCCCATTTGCCAGAAGATAAAACAATTTACCAGAATGATGCCATTAGGATGTGACCTCAGAGTGGAGCTGGACAGATTGTTCAGTACGGGGTCATGATAAGTCTGCAGTCACCCCCAGGAAACACGCTTTAGAAACAATGCTAATCCATCACAGGGTACATGATTGCAGCTCTTTTTTTTTGACCGAGTCCATGCAAACTGCCCTGGAGCAGCATTTTAAGTCCCAACTTAGAAACTGAGAGGCAGCTGTGTGTGTTTGTGTGTGTGTGTGTATGTGTGTGTGTGTGTATACATACATATATATATAATGAGGGTTATAGAGGAGAGGAGGGTAGCCTGCAATCTTATGCACAGAACACACTGAGAAGTAAATAAGGGTTACCAGGTTACCAACTTTGGTCAGCAGGCTGGAATGAGATGTTCAATTCGAGATAAGTCTGCATGCACATGCATTTACATATATGTAACAGTTTTACTACCTTATGGATAGTCTGCAGGATTAGCTAATTTAGGGTTATAATTGATTAATATAGATTTGTCATAAGATTTATTGTGTGAGAGTTTTAGAGAGCTGGTAACCCCGATGAATGATAGCAAACATGCACACTTACACATAGCCCAGAAGGAGGGCCGAGGGGCGACGCGGTGCCACGGGCACGCGGCTCAGCTTCCGCCGCTGGAATGGAGATCATTACTGAACTGAAAGGGGCACCAGTAAACAGTCACTAAACCGAGAACCAGATGTACGCGACCAGGCGGGGATATAGAAACAATCCGGACGGAAAGTGAGAAGTGCAGAGATAGGAGAGGACTGGAAAAAGGGAAACCAAAGATAGGAAGGAGAGGACAGATCAAGGGAGCGTGGAAAGGCGGATGCAGTGAAGGAGAGAGAAAGATGAGGGCTGACAGGAAAACGTCTGCAATAACGAATAAGCAAACTTAGTGTTATATATACAAACTCGCTGAGTCCAATTAGGCTACATGACAGGATGTTATAGGGAAAAGCATAGGGAGTTTGTTCAATATCTCAGGATTTAGCTGGAAAAGCCGGCCTTGCAGTATGAGGGCAATTATTATGTAATAATAATGAATAATTAAAATGCGAATAACAATCAAACAGTATTGGTCACTCATATCTGTTACCCAGAAATATGATATATACCAACAGACACATTTAAATATTGAATTATAAATGATAACATTTTAATACGTCCCCGTAAATGACGCAGACTAACGTGTTGCAAAAAACCTAAATTGCAACTTCAATACATATTTATTTAAATAACGATGAAAACGTCATTCGACGTTTAGAAAAATATATAAATGAAACCTTGGCCGACCATAGGAAGATAAAGGTATATAATGAGTGTGCAGTACGGATGCAGCAAAAAGCAGCAGCAAGTGCTTATGAAATAAGCAAAATGCAAAATGAACATGCATTAATTAACCACCTCTGGATTTCTCATACTTTATTTCACCAAAGCAGATCATTTCATAAACACAACTGTCCCTCATGTCTGGTTCTGTAACCGGTACCGAAACAACATAACATATATTTATTTATCCTTTATTTTACCAGGAAGGTTCCATTGAGATACAATATCTCTTGTTCCAGGAAGTCCTGGCCAAGATGGCAGCAATAAAATAGAAAGTTTCATATACATACATATTTGTCTAATGACCCGTTCCATGTACCGGACAGTAACGAGAAATGTAACGGAAATGGAATTTAATTTAATCGTATTCTATTCTGTTCTATTGTATTGTATATTATGCTAGTTTATGCTAGTTCATTCCTTTCTGTTCTCATGTGATTCGTCTGATGTCAGACATTTTATAGCGATGACACTTTAATGAAATCAGACACGCTCCGGAAATTTCTTCACCTGCCAGTTGACGATCCTTTTCCGAAGAACTCATTTAGTGTTCCTATGGCGCCACCTAGTGATATATTTGTCGTCGACTTCTTCTTTTTTTATCATTCTTCTTCTTCTTCTTTTTCTTCTTCTTTTTCTTCTTCTTCTTCTTCTTCTTCTTCTTCTAATTATATATATTATTATATATAATAATAATATAGCTGTTATATTATCATATTAATAAAAAAACGTAAAAATGTTCAATTCTCGAATTTTGTATTTGAACAACTACAGAGCTGAGGCATTTAAATTAGAATTTAGTTTTGGGGAGGCATTTAAATTAGAATTAGCTTAAAAGCTCCATTCTCTTACACATAAAGAACTGAATTTTGTTATTTATAGCATCATTCTTTATAAACTTTGGACATGATAGTGAGTAAAAATGCATGCCATGTTTCTGAGATGTTGTAGTCTCCGTGTCTTCCACCAGCAATCAAACCACACTTAAAATCACTTAGATCAGGCGTGTTAATCATTATGCCGCTTAGTCAAACAGTCAGTGGTCCCCTTGACCTTGCCTGCTCGCTGTATGTATTCAGTTGCAGCTGCGTGATTGGCTGTTTGGAGGAACAGACTGCTTACGTTAATGAGCAAGTGTGCCTACAAATGTGGTCACTCAGTGCGTGTGCGTGTGTTATGTAAATATTACCATATAAGAAAAACCATTTTGATGTCCACAAGGGGAAACTCAATACTATATGCATGAAAAAACTAAACTAAAAAAACAAATAATGCCGAAAGTCTTTTCTTAGTTATTGGTGATTAAGGGTAGGACTGGGTATGAAGGTTGTCATTGTTGGGATTAGGGTTATGCCCACAGAATTAAATGGAGAGTCCCCATAAAAGTATAGATACCTAATCTGTGTGTGTGTTGTGTGTATTTATATAGAGTAGAGCAGGAAGCTGG
The DNA here is from genome assembly GCA_019775955.2 of Pollimyrus isidori. Classification (NCBI taxonomy): domain Eukaryota; kingdom Metazoa; phylum Chordata; class Actinopteri; order Osteoglossiformes; family Mormyridae; genus Pollimyrus; species Pollimyrus isidori. Next base: position 6,580,900 of record JABFDZ020000109.1, read on the forward strand.
CATGTTTTATGCATTGGTAAATATTATGCATTTTTAATTTGCAGCTGATAAAAATTCATGAATGATGCGGTTCACTCATTTCGTCCTTGTGCTCTTTCAAGGACGACTCCCGATAATAATCGCAGTCACTTGATTACACTTCACACTGCAGATGAAAAATCAGCCTGCTGATTTAGTCATAGTTGCAGTTTCTGGCTTTCTGTATCCCATTTATAATCATCGTATTTATTCTGACTTTCAAATAAGAATCTATTAATACTACACCATTTGTTATATAACGACTGTGGGAAATATCATCAAGCAAAATTTCAGTTGAGGATTTTGAGCCCTCACTTGTCTCTCTTCTTTTTCTGTTCCCTGCTTCCCTTCTCCCCCTCTTTTCTGCTCACGCTCTCTCCAAGACGCCCCCGCCCCCCCCATTTCTCTATCCTTCAAGGTGACTTTTGCGCTCGGCGGCAGCACTGTAAGTGGAGATAAGCGCGAAGAGCGAGACGGCAGGGGGGGCAAACATGGCGCACAGAGGGTATGAGGTTAAGAAGGAGACAAGTGCGGGTGAGAGGGTGTCCACGCCGTGCCCTGCTCTGCGGGCAGCCTCTGTGCTCCCCATCACCGTGCTCTTCCACCGTCACGCCGTAAAATCGCCTTATCTTCTGCGTCACAGAACAAGTGCACGCATGCGACAGCATGTGCAGAAACATGCAAACATGCTCAGGAACATTAAGACCATCCTCAGATCTCATGTCACTAAACAGTGTAAATTCTGCCTTATTGTTGTTCTATGTCATGCATTACTATGGAAAACAGGTCTGTGCTTATAGTACAGAAAATCATAGCCGTGCTATAAAATCAGAAATGTAGGGCAAGCTGCTAAATTTAGGGGTCTGAAGGAAAGAACTGGAAGCTTGTCAGAATTGGCGGTATAAGGGGGTTAGGCGGGGGGGGGGGGTTAAAAGCGCCCTGCTCCCGTCAGACCATATCTGCATGCCCAAAGAAATAGGACCAAGTCTCGCAGGAGCACCGACCCAAATGTGACGTCAGTCGCTTGCACTTGCAGCAGATGCCCCTAGAACATTTGCCACCATGACGTCTCACATTTGCTATAATGACTTGCTAAGTGCATCTCCCTGCGAGCCGCTGCCTGGCAGGCTGAGTGCCGATTCCTGCGGCTCTTGTCTGCGCCTGTCAGGGCTGAGCGCCACACCTCTGCCATGTCTGCACTGGAGCCCCGCAGAAGAGAGGTGAACGGTCACATGGCTCTTACAGCAAATCGCGCACGGGGGCGCGTCTACCATGTGAGCAGGTGCATGCATACTTATGTATTTTTTCATGCTGTGTGCTGGAGTCATTTGTGTGTGCGTGGGTGGCACCACATCTGTGTGTGTGAGTGTTCCACAAGCACCCCCCCCCCCCCGAGTATATATCTGCTCCCTTCATCCCTGCCTGTCCATAGCTTTACCACGCTGCCTTGCTGCAGTCACTGTGTCTTCCTTTCATTTGCTGAGCTCACACTTGATGTGGCATTTTTCAGCTTCCTGCCAACCTGAATTTTACCATACAGAATCTTCTGGCGCGGCAGGGATGAATCTCACTGATCAAGGAGGTAAGATCGGAGTACTTCAGATGAAATAGTCAGTTTTATTTTTGCCCCATCTTCTTTATAAAGATATACATAATTACACATAGAAATAATTTACTGTACAACAATAACATCTGTACAGACATGTACATTGACATGCACATATGCTCCTAGCACTCATAAGACATATTTTTACACACTTCCGGTCTGTTTTGTGGGCTGGTGGGAACGACTGAAGTTCAGGTTTTTTTAGTCTTAGATCCGGTGCCAGAAGAGTGTGAATTTTTACATCCCTGAACGTAGACTCAAGATCCCACTGTCAAAATCCAGGAGGACGGATGCCAGACGGGGCTGACTGGTGCGAGAACGATTCCACTCACGGTGGAGCAGAGCGGTGGCGTGACGGGGGCCCACAGCCTCTTCAGAGTTCTCTCTCAAGGGGCTTGAGTAAAGAAAATATTACAGTACAAGTAATACGTCCCATGGAACAGGTAGTCAGATGTACGCCAAAATGACAGTTCCACTAAACATCACTGTAAACATTCCTTGAACACGTGGTGGAAATCCCTATCATTCCCTACAGGACTGTATCTATTTATTTCTGAAGCAAGATAGGTGGTCACAAGCTCAGCGATGATGTCACAAGCCTGCTGTGGCCATTCGGAAAAAAAAAACAGCTTCATTACGTATTACAGTTGGAGAGTATTGATGGTGTTGAGCAGTGATCTTTTGCAGTTGCAACATATTTTAAATAAGAACTCAGTGGTCCTGCTTGGACAGAGAGGCTGCTGTGGGGCGGGGGGGGGCTTTGCTCCAATTGTCTTTGGCATATAAGGTTGGGTCTTGCAGGAGGGGTGCATTTTTATAATATGTAACTACTGTCACAACAAATCTGACTTTACAATATAAGGCAATAATACACAAAGAGCTCATAGAGATACTGACATTGACACAAAAGGAATGGATCACAGTAATTACACACATAGAACAAATAAGTTTGCTCAACTACTGCATGAAATTTGTGCGTCGATCAGGCTATTTTGACATTACAATATCGTCAACACCACTGGCTGTGGTCATTAAGAGGTCATCAAGGCAAGTCAATGATAACTTTAAAAGTCTGCCTATGAATAAAAGCAGTGAGCCGCCCACAGACAGGGACACACGATTCACGACACAGTGGAGTTATTCTGCTAAGTAGCACACATCTAAATATACTGTCAACAAGATCCTTAAGAATATAAGCCAGGTGCCTGACAGACAATATGCAAGGTTCAGAATAGAGAAGCAGAGATGAAAGGATGAAGGGAAGCCCAACGTGTTTGTGTTCATAAATACAAAAACAAAGGAAAAAGTGTGAGTCCTGCATAACACATACTGTTTATGAGTAGTACTGGCCTACCTTGATAAATACGCCCTACCAATTTATGTGGATCAATACCATGTACTGTGTTACCGTTGTGCTTACTGGGAAGCTCCGTGCATAATGTACAACATCTGCTGAACACTGCAAACATTCTCGGACATGATCGGACACTGAGTCGGTGAAGGGCTGTGATTGTCGGTTCCGCGAATGTAGAAAAACTGAAGATGAAGGAAGAACCTTTATCGAGCTGACTTCAACCTAAAACCATGTGGCCTTACAGGTCTGCTGGTCTATGCCCATGGCATTATCTTAAAACACAGGGTGCCCATTACTGCCCATTCTCATATGTGCCCAGACTGTTGGAGATACAGGGAAAGGCCCTCCCACATACTGCAGGTAAGTCTACAGGAAACACATTCCTCTGAAGTTGATGTACATTGTAATGCATTTAGCACCTGCTTACTCAGGAAACAGTTAAGGCATCTTCAGTCTAATTACAGCTAAGTCTATTCTTGACCCTCACAGGAATGAGTTTTTGCACATAGGATCGTGTACTGCTTCTTGTACTTGGTTTAATTAGTGCCAGCCTGATCCTTATTACACTTTTGTTATGTTTAATTAAGGAGTCTGAATGTATGACTGCTTTGCAAGGCATGAATGGATTTTCACTATGCAGTACTGTGATGTTAATGAACATTTACACTGATTTAAAAATTACTTGGAGTTACTATGGCTTGGAAGGCATTTTTATTACAATCTCTGGTTCTTTCTACCCCTTATTGTTAGCCTTTGTGAATAGATTCGGCTTTACTTATATTATTATTATTATTATTACGTACCGCCTATTTGAGTTAATAAATGTAGAGGTTCAGATTAATAAGGACAAAATCAGTCTGAAATAGCAGAAAATTTTCAGTTTTTCGATTTAATAGATTCCTCCGTTTGCCATTTCTACTGAAAAAGATGGGTTTCTACTCAAACTGTAGCCTTCGTCTCCGAGGAAATCGAGCTTTTTGTCCTTATAGCTATTACTACTGCTGTCATGAAACATCATGTGACGTATTATATTCTATTACATTTGTCTGTTCTGCTTATTCCTCAGTTATTTCATTTGCTTGCTGACACCACATAACACATCACAGCCAAGAGGGACAAAGATCGGCACGATTTTGCATAGAAAACGAACAATCGCTGACAGTTCATGTACAACGCGTGTCCCGTGCACAGTGTCCTCTGCACAAGGACACATTTATATTACAAAAAACCATTTCCCTTGCAGGGTAAAAGGCTTTATTTTTCTTGAATCATTATTAGCGCACGGCACAGACGGATCCGTGAAACTGTTACGGAGGACGAGAGCAGATGCGCACAGGCGCTGCGGCGGCTCGTCCCTCCGGGAAGGAGAACAATCTGCAAGGGATGTAAGATTGTTATAAAAGCCACCATTTAGATGCATAACATTCGCCCTCTCCCTTTCTTTCCTTCATTCTTTCTTTTTTGTTCTTTTTTCTTTTTCTTTCTCTGTTCTTCCTTTTCTGATTAGTAGGCTATTAAAATGTACAAGACTGTCTGCCTGCTTTAGCCTACTGTATTTTTCTTGTTTTGTCATATACTGTTCAATGAAGTTGGTTTCAAAAAGCAGAAATGGGGCGGACAGAGACGTGCTGCAATATGTGTAGCTGACGGAGATTAATTTTAATTGATGAATCGGCGTTGCAGTGAACAGAGAAAACGTTATTGCGGCTGGTCTTACGGGTGACCCGCGGCGAGTCACGTTTTGAAAATGTTTTTATAGGATTATATACAAAAAACTCCATGAAGGATGGGGCGGCTCAGTGGGGGCAGCACTGTTTGGTACATCCTTTGCAGAAATAACAGCTGAAGACGACAAACAGCCAAAAATACAACAAAATAGGGGCCCCGAGTAAATATATGTGCGCCATTCACAACATCACGAAGCCTCTGAAAAAGTCTAAACTTTCTACACCCTGTCCTCAGCTCAGTGAGACAATGTCAGCAACTGTCAGCGTACAGGTGGGTTCTGCTCTGCTGAAACAAAACAGGCAAATATTCTCCTAAAATACAAACAAACAAGTAAATGAATAAACCAACATTTTCATAACAATTTTTGTAAAATTCACTATTATTACTGAATGGCAGACTCGCTGCATAAAAGGCACATTTTCAGATTCTGACAGGTTTAGTTTTACAGGTTTCTCTCATGGAGAGACTTCTGTACATGCTGCAGTTAATTAATATACAGTTTAGGGTGTCAGACCCCAGTCTTGGGGGGCCGCAGCCCCGTGTAGTTTAGTTCTTTCCCTGTTCCATCATAAGTGATCTAGCTCAAGAGCTGTGTGGTAATTAGCACAGTGAATTGAATCAGGTGTGTTAAATGAGGGGAAACCTAAAAATGTGCTGGGCTCCGACCCCTCAGGACTGGAGTCTGACACCCCTGGTTTAGAGACTATCCAGAGTCCACATTCTGTGATAGTCTTTGACACTACTGCTGCTACTAGTAAGCTATTACTACTGCTACAACTAGTATTACTACTAATATTATGTTATTTGTTAATTATTAATCATGTTTTTAAAAAAATAAATAATTACAATGGGAACCTTTGGTATTCCTCTTGAGAATGCCAAATTTGCTAATTTTTAGAATCTGATTCGCCAATAAGATTCAATGAGGCTTCATGTATTCGGATGACGCCCCTCCTGAGTGATCACTGGTTTGGTGCCAGCACACGTGCTGCAGTTTAGGGACATACAGCACTGTACTCTCAGTTTAAGGACATACAGCACTGTACTCTGCAGTTTAGGGACATACAGCACTGTACTCTGCAGTTTAGGGACATACAGCACTGTA
>JABFDZ020000109.1:6601066-6615421 GCA_019775955.2 Pollimyrus isidori
TATCTATCTATCTATCTATCTATCTATCTATCTATCTATCTATCTATCTATCTATCTATCTATCTATCTATCTAGCTGCATACATACTGTACATACATACATACAATATATATAGAATTATTTTCCCTTTGGATGAACAATACAGTTCTATCTCATCTTACAGGTAAACAGCAATCAGTGTCTGGGCAAAAAACTGCAACCTTTATGAGGTTCATTAGCTTAATCAGGGTATAGTATAATTGGCTACATAAATAACTATGCAACAAATAAACTAATCAAAGAAAATCTGGGTATCTCCTTCTTATTTAAATGCAAAGAAACCTAATAATTTGATGCTAGCTACAAAGAGCATGACAATACTTAAATTTGGAAGAAAAAAAATCAGCGGATTTGCAAAATTTTCCCTGTATGAATAAGTCACAAATCAGAAATTTTATCTTTGGCTCGAACATAAAATCGCCCACCAGTAAAATGATGTTTTCCCTGATTTGGGAGGGGGGGGGGGCATCCTGATTTGGTGGAACTTTTGCATGTATGGACTTCAACAACAGGTGGCACGGTAGTGTAGTGGTTGGCACAGTGGTGCAGTGGTTAGCACTGTGGTGCAGTGGTTGGCACAGTGGTGCAGTGGTTGGCACTGTTGCCCCCCAGCAATGGGAGCAGGGTTCCATGTGTGCACCATCCAAAAACATACTGAGGTTAAGTGGAGTGTGCACCTGTGAGCAAATGGTGTGTGAGCATGCCCTGTGATGGATTGGCTCCATTCTGGGTTGTTCCCTGCCTTGTGCCCATGACCCTGAACAGGACAAGCAGTCACCGAAACTGGATGGACTTCAACAGCTTGTGACTATCAAACTTAAGAGTTTGACATTTGGCATGTTAAATGGGTGTCATATATTTTGAAGCAGCAGTGTATATAAAAAGTGTGAACTATAGTATGATGTAAGTGAGGTACAGAGCAGGCATATGTGTGCTGCCATTCATATGTATATGTATACACACACACACACACACACATATATATATATATATATATATATATATATATAAATATAAAACTCATTACTGAGCACCTTCACCCCTGGAAGAGGAATTCGAAACTGGACCAACACAAAGGTAAATCTCACGGTCATTACAGAGAGACCCAATTCACTACAAGCACCCTAGATCTGCCGATACAGATCATTACACAGAAACATTCCAAACCACCACGGCTGGAGCTGATTTAACAGAGCTCCGTTTTTATTTTTTGCTAGATCAGCTGGGTTGGCACCTACGGTCTGTCCTGGGATAGACGAAGCGGGACAGACCACCACACGCACATAATGAGCAGCAGCACGGTGGTCTGCAGACACACTTTACATCCCACCAGTAATGCTGTAATCAAGCACTGGTGCCATAGACTGCTTTACACTGCAGATTTGCAACTTATACTCAGTGTTCAAATGAACATGTCTGGCCCAACGATGTAGTATTCAAACAATGAATACCTCATTGCTTTTTTGACAGGGCACTCCAGGTGTGCATTTGCATTACAGTTAGTCTGTTTATTATCTGCTGCATAGTACAATACAGACAGTTGTGCACAATGCAATTCCGTTCACCTTAGCGCGCGCTCTGCTGATGCCGCTGCGATTGAAGGTTTACAGGACAGCGCTGGACACACGCTACACCCCTCCGAAGACTATTTAACACACTTCCCCCATATCACTAATTAAACCATTTGCTAACAAAGAAACATCTTTTTCGTACGGTTACAGCCTGATTTTTAGTTTTACAGAAGGCATCTTAAGTGGGCTGCTACTACATCCTATATTATATTTTACATCGATTGCAATTTGACTGCTAATTATGTATGAAAATCGTATACTCACATGTAAAACACGTTTTAAGGTGAAATCCAGAAAACTCACCTCTTTTGTGTTAGTTGAAAAAATTCCAGGTACATATATAATGTGCTTCGGGTACTTCCACTGAATCCGAGTCACGGTTTTCAGGACAGCGGCTCCTCGGAACCAGTTATGATCAGAATAAATGATTCCGTTTTCTGCATGATGTATAGGTAGTTCATGCTAAATATTTCCACTCTACTGACGTGCTCGTCTGTCTAGTTAGTATGCAGCGTTGTCCTTTTTTATTTTTAATTTTTATCATTATTTGCTAGGCTGTCTCAGATATCCCACTTGTCCTAAACAATTCACACACGGAGAGGTATCCCACACAAATCACTATCAGAGCAGATGTAGGGAGTACTAGCGCCAGGCAGCGAGGGAGAGCCGGAGCTACTTATGCAGCGTGGTAACTATGCAGGCAGCGAGTGGGACTGCGGTCAGGCAATCCGCGTTTTGCCGCTACAGTCAAATCATCCGCGCTTACAATATGTTGTGTACGCATAGACGTAACATTACGGTATCAGCGATCGCGCACAGGAAAATGATTAAAGGTTTGTAGTCATATATATATGAAGTAACGGATGTACTAAAGCCTACAGAAATTCGTACTTTCCTATAATGCATAAACATGCCTTATACGGTCTGACATCTAATGTCCTAGGTTATTTACAGACTGTTACTTTCGCTGTACTTTTTCAAGTAATGCAATCTGAAGTAATTTTGTCTGGAAATGGCCTACGACCGTATCTTTTAGACTTGTTGATGCATTATGAGAAAGTAATAATTTTATTGTATTTTAGTATGTCCTTCACTTCATACTTATGGCAAGTCTTGAACCATTTTCGTAAGCGCGATCACTTGGAGTATTATTTTCATAAAATCAATCTGCTACCGTAATGTTACGTCTATGCGTGCATAACACATATTTAGCGCGGATTATTTGACAGTGCATCGGCAAAGCGCGGATAGCTTGACTACAGTCGGTGGGATATGGAAAGGAGGAAAACAGATGCGCTCAGAGGAATTGTCTGCGTGTGTTTAATAATAATAAAGAAGGTAAGCATGTGTGGCGAAGACGCGCACGAAACCAATTAGCGATCCATGTTTTCCTTCTTTTAAATTTATGTTCAGTTTACTGATAAGGGGCCACGTTATTTGGGGAAGAAGCACGCATCTTAATTATAAGTAACGGTAATTTGCGGCAATATTGATAAAAAAAGAAGAAACATTGCCATTTGAGAGTTCAGAGTTCAGAGGCGCATTCGTATTGGTGTGCAGTAATAAACGCTCAATCGGTGTAATCCTACAGAAATTAAGCTCGTATTTATGAGTGCACCTTTCTTCCCTTAAGATAAACACATCAAATGCATTTTTTTGTAAAGTATGATGGAAATAAGGAAAATCATAATGCAATGTGTTTATTATGGAGATGACTGGAATTTGCGAAATAACCGGCAAATTAAACGATTATTTGCAGGTAAATCAGCTAAAAGTAGAGACATCAGCACTGAGCACTGGCTAAGGTGACCTTGACGATCCTCGTGTCCAAACAGGGTCACACATTCAGAACCAAGGTTGGGGATGCACGCGCTCATAATCTTATAAATGTCTTGGAGCTGAAACTAATGAACTCATTCGTCTGTATGCAGCTAACACGAGTAGAATACACAGTATCTGCTTCAAAAAAAATCGATTAAAATACACCGTTTCTACTAATGAAAAGGTGAGAAAACAGAAAACTAATATATGACCTCCGTCCACCTAAGTCCATCCACATTTAAAATTATAGCGCGCAAAGTGTTTTTAGATAGGATTGTTTTGTTGTCAGAGAGTACAGACAGTGTTTGAAATAAAGTTAAAAGTGCGTGATGAGGGGAAAAAAAAACTCATTTGCAGTGTCGCTCCTGAATGTCACTATGCATTTGAGCTTTTGTTCCAAAAAATGTCCTTGTTAGATGATAATTAGCCATTTTTAACTTAAAAGCAAACATTTCACTGCGTAATTCTCGTAGTGCCTGAAGCCATCGACCAGACATCTGCAGGGTGAAGTAGAGCTGATTCCAAGGTGAAGCTGATTATTCCAAGGTGAAGCTGATTCCAAGGTGAAGCTGGTTCCAAGGTGAAGCTGATTCCAAGGTGAAGCTGGTTCCAAGGTGAAGCTGGTTCCAAGGTGAAGCTGATTCCAGCTCCTATCTAGCTCAGCACGTCTGCGGATCTCGAACAGCTTGACAGCGGGCGATGTTCCCCGGCCTTGAATACGGAACGTGAGAGACGAGCAAGAGTGCAGGCACCGCGATGACCAAGCTGTTCCTCGGGGCTGGCATGGTCTCCAAGCTGTTCCTCGGGGCTGGCATGGTCTCCAAGCTGTTCCTCGGGGCTGGCATGGTCTCCCAGCTGTTCCTCGGGGCTGGCATGGTCTCCAAGCTGTTCCTCGGGGCTGGCATGGTCTCCCAGCTGGCGCAGAACTGCAGAACTCCATAGCTTCAGCCCCAAAATTCTGTGCACCCCCCCCCCCCCCAATCATCCGCCCAAACTGCACACAGTTTTAATTGCCATACAATTATTTGAGCCAGGTAATAACTGCTGTTACGTTGTGTACCATCCCTGCCTATTTGACAGCACAGGGTAATCGCCTGGCTAAATGCCTGACAGAGGGAGCTCACACTTTACCAGTATTGTTTCCTCATTTAGACCTTGCTAGATGCTGGTCCTCGGTGCTGGTGAGCAGGTGCCTGATTACAGGAGTGTTGCATCTCTTACAGCTGTGAGGCTCTGCTTACGCAACAGCTCGGCCTGGCTACCCTGGCCCATTTATAAGCCTCTCCAGGTTTTTTCCAGGAGCCTCCTTGGGGCTGTGTGTGACACCCCCCCCCCCCCCACACACACACAAACACACACACACACCCACACACATATACATAGGGTCCTGTGCAGATGACAGTCTCTGAGTTGGGTGTTTCAGGGTGGCTATCAGGTCCACACTGATGGGAGAATCCATGATAGGTATGGGGTGTGTTTTTGAGTGTGTGTGTGTGTGGAGGAGGGATGTGTAGTGCTACACGCTGACTGACAGAAATAGACACACCGGTAAACAAGGCGTCACATCTGCACACTGCTGTGCTCTGATTAGCCTCAGGTTGATACTACGTGTGTGACAGAGAGTAGTTCCCAGGCAGAGGCATATTACTCCTCAGGCTGTGGTGTTTGATGGAGATGTGCTCATCAATAATCCTCAAATTGAGGACATGATGCTGGGACCTGCACTGATCATGCACTTTGGCTCATTGATGGCTTTGACCTTGACCACAGTTCACACCTTGCTTTTAGCAAGCAAGTCCACTCCTTTTTTTGGTATAGTGTTAGCATGCCCGGGAGGTGGGAAGCCAGTTGACCCCCAGAGGTTTTTATCCTCCCTACTTGAGAGTTTTTAAGTTCCTCTCTGCCCATTGCCATCTGGCTTTCTGTCTTTCCTTCCCCCTTTTTTGTGTTATTCTGTCTCAGTGACATTGTGATGTATCACAACACATCCATGAAACGCACCATGGGCTGACTCTGTTGTAAAAGGCACTATATAAAATTGAATTGAATATGAAGGAGATCAAGCAATCTGATGCCATTTTATCTGAATGTCTCTGGGTGCTTTCCATCTACATCCATAACTCTACTTGAAGTCTTTCTCACTTGGGCACAAATTAAATCCATTCATGCTACATTATATTAATTAAACTTAATCCCTCAATATATACAGATACAAATGGAGTTGCCATTTACAAGGAGAGCGTGTAATAAACTGAAACACATTTTTATTCTTTGGCTATATAAGATAAGGTACAATTGAAAAGCAATTATATTTAAGAACTACTTGTCCTTGAGGAGCTTTTGTGATGATGGCATGAGGTGTGTGCATTCTTGTATGAAAAATAAACACCTGCACGGTGTCAGATCCTTAATAAACACACAATAAGAATTATGTTCCTCACAGACAACAACAGCAAGTGTGAATTTATACTCACACCTCTCTACAGTCTGAGCTCCTTCACGTCGATGAGAACTTTAATCCTGCTGTTGTGTTTCTTTCAGCAGCTCTGGTTAGACTCCCTGTCAGTGCCACTGTGTGGTTCCATGGGTTAGTCTGGAGTCTGTAACTGGAAGCTCACCAGTTCAAGTCCCGCAGCCAGTGGAGTACTGATATCACAGTAGGGCCCTTGAGCGAGGTCCTTAACCTCCATGGTTGCTGGATAAATGGCCAACCTTCTCCTCTGACCCCAAGGTTTGCTCTTGCTTGCATGTATCTCATAGGAGAGCCGGATGGGAACTGTGAAGATTATAATGTTGTTGTACTTGGTACCTGGGCAATGATAATAAAGGCTTTCTATCTGACACGCTGCAGATATGCTATCTACTTGCAGGAAGAACATCTAGTGCCACATCTTTCATTATTTATGGTCACCTGCTAAGCTGTCTTACTTAAAGCTGCGTGTGTCCGTGTGACTCTTGGATTGATAGCGCAAGAGGAAGGCAATGGGAGACATTTATTAATTTAAGTCTGAAGATACTAGGTGACATTTGAAATGATATCACAGCCAGTCAGTCAAGTTTGTGGCCCTTGAACCAGTTTATAACTTGTGCACAGAGGAGCTGGTGCCATTTTCAGGACTGAGAAAAGCCTGACCCAGTAGTACGATCCTGCTAGAATACGCACTTTTACCCCGAGAATGACGTCATAATTGCGCACATGAACCGTCCACAGAGACAGCTGTTTACCGATGCTAAAAAAAAACAGTGAATGCTGAAGCTGTGGGGTTCGGATTGTCCCATTTGACTGGCAAACTGCCGAGACGGTCTGTTAAAGTCCCTCGACCGCCATTTCCTCTGTGACAGTAGCACACACACCACGTGACCCCAGCCACAGGATCCAGTCTGCAAATGACTTGTTTATTTCATAGTCAAAAAACAAAAGGAGAGGCACTTTGGAGCAGAAGGGAGAGAACTGGGTTAATGTGGGTGAGAGAAAAACAGAGAGAGGTGTGTGGGCAGGAGAAATGGCGTAGGTATCAGAGAGGGAGAGACTGGCTTGATGGAGATTATCCATCTTAGCGGTTCTGGGGAAAATTGTCTCTTTAAAAGTAAATTAACATAAACAAGAGTGGTTCATATTTCAGGTGTAAAAGATTCATCATGATAACCTTTGTCATCTCAGGCTCTAAATGCGTGTTCACACTGTGATAATAGTTTTTCATAAAAGAAGTTATTCACTAATGAAAGGCCCCCTATACCAATTCCAAAGCCAGCACTGAGACAGGAATGAATCAGTGATCATTTCTGTGCTGGGTGGGAAGGATGTTTCAAAGGCGTTCCACCGCAGAGCTGCGGCGATGAGCTATCTGGCAGGGCATAGCTGCAGGCTTTTGTGGCAGCTGCTGACCCATAGTTATCAAACTGGCCAGTTAGTGTCCCTAGAAGGAGGCTGTTAGCTGGCAGAAATCCAAGACCCAGCGTAACATTTAACCTCCGGATCGTAGGGTGACCTCTCAGGGAAATCGGGTGCACTATTTGGAACACCAATCCTTCATTTCTATGGAAATATACATTATTAACAATATTATGTTCCTAATAAGCTTTAGCCAGTATCAAAAGATTGCAAGTTTTTCCAAAAACAATTACCTTTTCTATTCTTTATCTGAGTACCATGAAATATGTCTCATGTCCTGCACTGTCAAGAAGTTATTCTAGATGGTGGGAAATGATGAAAGGCAACGCAATTAATGTGTTGAGCTTTATAGACAATTATCATATCCACAGCTTGATAGTAAAGATAAACAAGGATCAGTGTACCTTTTCGCAGGACACGCAAATTTAATATAGTATTGTTACTGTCAAGATATAAAGTGCTTTATGACATCAGAGTGTAAATAGAACAGTATATGGTATAGAGACCAGACAGTCCTTTAGTGTATAAAAATAATTTGGTAACACTTTCCTTAATTGGGCACAATTGACTCAGTATTCAAGTATATATCACAAACAAATATAGAAACTGCATGAAATAGTCATGATTTGTTAATAATGGACGGACATATTATTGGTACATAACTAACACTTAGTTGCTGGTTAATTAGTACATTAAGTAAGGGTGTACTACTGCATTATCTGTGCCCCCTCAAAGTGTTACCAATAATTTCTTCAGAACATGGACAGAAATAAGTAGGGATGTTTGGTCTGTACATTAATAAAACTTCATTTTGAATGGAATTAAACTGATGAATATGCTATAGAAGGAATGAATTACCTCAGAGGAAATTGGCCTTTAGAATGTGGATGCTAAGGTCAGTTATTTACACAACAGGAGACAAATCTCAGGGAATGAAGCCAGAGCCAGGGAGCCAGTGAGCACGGCTTGGATGGTGATGGTTTCGCGATGGCTGTGAACTCGTCTTGATTAAACCTGATGACCCCATCACACGGCTGTCACCATTTCTGAATTCTAATGCAAAAAATGATGAGGGAAGACGATACGAGATAGAACAGACGAGTACCTCAGATCTCAGCCTGAAGGACCGCAACTTGTGCCTGACCTTGCGTCTGAGGGTGGTTTGAAGGTGTAGATTTCGGAATAAGACGACCAGAGATTAGACTGTGCTGAAGATCAAGGTGAGTTCATTAAAATGCATGGGGTGTACTGTGCTTCTCAAGTCTCAGAGACAGGCTATGATGCAGCTCTCAGGAAGATGTTGAAGCGATGGAGCAAGAAGACATAAATCCTGCCTACACAGTCCCCCATCAAAACCAGCCATGTGATCAGCACAGCCAATTAGGACATTCATTTATTTACCATGACCACAGCTAAATTTACGCTACCCAAGACAAGCAACCAGTGTACCAAGTATACTAAGTCTGAAGTGTGCATTACTCTCAACTAGCTTAAGTTTCCTTCTTGCTAGTGGAACCTAGATCTACAATGAGTGTCTGAGAATTGCTCCCCAAGACAGACATAGATCCACTTCATTTGCTACAGTCCCTGTTGTGCATTACTTCTAATGAGCTGTGAAATTACCTTCTTCTACAAAGACAATAAAACGCTACAGAGCAGATTTATCAAACACTTGCAGGTGTTTAGTAAATTTAGAAATATATTTTTTAGTATCAAGTGTGCAATAATTCCTGCTGGCACTTCTAGTGAGATGAGTATGGATTCGGTCCCATCTGAAGCTGGCTGTTGCACTGGTGCTATTTGCGTTATGTGTGCAGGCATTTATGAGTTTAACATGAATTTATACAAAAATGGAAGGAAAAATTTTCAATGAAAAACATTTGCTTATAAATATCACATATATTTAATTTGGAACAAATGAATAACGGAAGACAATGTGCACCTCTCCTGTGATTCCATCCACGCCTGGCTTTTAGCTTCTGCCAGTATTAGCTTCTGCCCCCCGACCCCCCACCATGAATGACACCTGCAACCTAGAGAGCTCCAAATGATAGAGGTAAAGGGTTAATTATCAGCCTTCCACGGAAAGGAAAAGACGACTGTGGTATAAATCGCTCAGGACCTTACTAAAAGTATAATGTAAAAGCATATACTAAAAGATTCATCTATTGTCCTTCTAAACATGTTGACACTGGAAGAGGATGAAACGTGTGACTCAGCTCCAGCAGCACAATAAAGTGACAGCAATTCTATAATAAAAAATTCACTACCTAAAAATTTGTGTATACGATCTATCAATAAATTAAAGTTAAATAGTTTAAAAACAGAGCAGCATTGTTAAAAAAAAAAAACTCAGAGCAGTGCAACCGCAGTAGCAGGACCACAGAAGATAGGAGGTATTATTATTATTATTCCTCTTAAATTTAACTGTTGCCGTATATTATGTCGAGCTTAGTAACCTGTCTGTTCACAAAATATTCTTTATAACTTTTCTTGTCACCCCCAGCTTCACTAGCACAAAAGGCAGGGACACTGAGAGTGGAAGAGTCTGTGGGAGTTCTGGCTGAGAAGTGTGCTGGAGGCGGAGTAAGGGGGTGCGGGGACACACACACGCATATTTACAATAAATAAGTGCGCATGGAAATAACACTTTTTGCAGCTACTGCACCCACAGTGGATACTGGATGGAGCAGAGAGCCAAGGGCAGGCAGGGATGTGCGGAGATGGTGCTCAGCAGGCACGGGTGGGACCCTACACCAGCCACTTCTCCCAAAGTGTCTTCCGCTCCTTCTTCTGAGCCTTGTCTCCTCACTCCCAGCTTCCTGCTCAGCTGCATAATATCGCAGCAATTTATTCAGAGGATTCAGACATCCAAATAGTCCATTATCACCAGGCTGGGGATAATTACAGCACCAAAGACCCAGCCGCGTCATCTCACAGCCCCCCCCCCCCGGGCTCACTGACAGACAGCTGCTGATGGGTGCAGAGATGGGGGGGGGGAGGGGGCTGTTTGGCATGAAACTGCTGGCCGGACAAACGAACGTGTGACCTGGGAGGGTAGACCCAACACCCACACAGCGTCAGCCACAGAGCAGGACCATCCAGGCCAAACTGCATGGCTAAAAAAATAATGGATGAAGGTGGTTAACAGGAACATCAGAGTAATCGAGGAGATGTAATAAAGCTCAATCAGGATTAATTGACAGTATGAGCCCTAAGACTCCATAACACTACCAGAGAATGTGTATCTCCCCCGTTTCAGAAGAAAAAAAAGGTGAGTGGCATTGCTGTTGCCGAATGACGCAGAAACACAGCAGCCATAAAACTGCAGGTTGTAGTGCTAAATTGTTTTAATTTAGTTCTGGATGTGAGCCACTTTCCCCGAGATGCAGTGCCCAGGATTGATCACCCAGTGCTCAAAAGTGTAAAAAGAAATAGATTTTGGATGGTGAAATACATGTGAACTGTAATCTGAACACAAAATCTGCAGTGAAAAACATGAGGAATATAGGTTGCATTCTCCCAAAACTGTCATCGCTTTTCAGGCCGTTTAATGTGTACATTCAATTATTATGATGCTGCCGGGTGGAGACTGTATTTGATTTAATGTGGCTTGATTAGTATTTGCACAGCATTGTAGCATGCAGTGCATGAAAAGCAGCTATCTGATATTCGTAGAAGCACGGTCTCAACGGCAAATGAAACAAAAACAGAAACGCAAGAGACATCAAACAGAAGGCTTTAGACTAATAGCAAACAAGCTTAAACATACATCAAAAAAACATTTTTTATGCCCTGGAAGGAAGCAGACCAATCAGCACCTTTTTTGAATGTATAATATAAAAGTGAAGTATCCAATATCTAGAAAAATATGTCTCATGAAACCTCAGATGCAGGATTTTGTTAATAGACTGCCACACAGACAATGACAATAATGCATTCTCTATGGAGAAACAATATATGCAGCAGTGTCCTGCAAACGATTAGCATCTGTTTTGGATCCATTTCACACAGCACCCCTCCCCCCACCATATCATAAAGCACTCAAATATCAAGAGACTTACTTAGAATAGAGTCACTTTTATTCCCTCTTTTATGTACCACTAGAGTCAATCAAGTCATTATATAAATGGAGTACATACATTGAAGAGCCAAAACATTACGACCACTCACAGATGACGAGAATAATGATAATTATCTCAGAACTAATACACTAATATATCTGGGGGGATATTAATTGACCAGTGAATTGCTGGTTTTCATAGGAGAAGAGTTGGATTCAAGAGAAATGGGCTGGCATAAATCTGACTGACTTTAACAGGGGAGAAATTGCCATGGGCAGGCAAGTAAGTTGGAGCATCTTCGACATGGTATGGCCTGTGGGGTGCTCCTGGTCAGCGGGGGTGTACCTATCGACAGTGATTGGGGGAGGGCAAAACCACGAACCGGAGACAGACTGGCGAGCCCCAATGGGTCATCGATGCGCGAGGGCACCGGAAGCCACACCGGCTGGTACACAGCGACAGAAGGGATACTATGGCACAACTGATGGAAAATTTCAATGCTGTGAATGAAATCCCTGCGTCACAGCACATACTTCATTGTGCCCTGCTGTGAATGGGGCCGAGTAGCCACAGACTGGTTAGAGTGCCCACCTTACCCGTCCATTGTCAAAAGCGCCTACGGTGACCATGTGATCACTGGGACTCGACCTCAGACCAGTGGAAGAAAGTCGCCCACTCCGTGAACTGGATGGGCAGATGAGTTCGCCCAATTTTCCTGGGGAACAGATGGCACTAGGATGCACGATAGGAGGAAGTGAAGCTGGAGGAGGAAGTGTGACGCTCTGCAGTGTTCTGCTGGGAAACCTTGGGTCCAGCCATCCACGTGGAAGATACTTTGATGTGTGACGCCTATTGTTGCAGACCACGCACACCTGTTCGCGGCAACAAAATTCCCCAATGCCAGCGGCATCTGTCAACAGGATAAAGTGCCCTTTGGCATCGCACAAAATGTTCAGGAATGGTTTGCAGAACATGAAAAAAAAAAGATCTCAGATCTCAATTCTGTCGAGCATCTCTGGGACGTGCTGGAATAGCAAGCCCAATCCACACGGCTCCACCTTGCGACTTGCAGGCCTTAGAGGATCTGCTGCTGACGTTGGTGCCAGATACCACAGGACACCTTCATGGGTCTTGTTCTATCCCTGCCTCAGTGGCTCACAACTATTTTGACTGCACAAAAAAAGACGAACAGCATATTAGGCAGGTAAAAAGCCAGAGCATCCACCATTAAGACATAGACACTAAGTCATGTGTAAAATATGTAGCACATTGTTCACAGCATTACCAATGAGACTTGAGTCCAGGAGGTCCACAAAGGCAGGGGGGCTTAGTTTTACTCCACTCAGGGGCCCTAAAATATCTGGAAGATAAGTGGATAGTTTTTGGCTGGGGGTCCTGTGTGATATACGCTTTCATGGGGTCCAAAATCTCTATCAGCACCCCTCCCTGGGGGGGGGGGGGGTGGGGGCTCAAAAAGGGAGGACCCATAAAGCCTGTTTGCAGAGATGAGCCGCACATCTTCATAAATGCAGAGATAAAAGGTAATAGAAACATACATTTTCTCAAATTAAGAGAAGTCCGACCCATTTTTACAGACATGAAAAAGTCAGGAGCCCCTTAGGAAGATTACATGTCATCAATGGCCACATCCTACGGCAGAGTAGAAAGGTCAAAAAAAGGCACGTGAGTCAGTTTCATTGCCTGCTCCTGCTGAAATGTAATCAACTGATGTTTATCATTATTTAGCCTGTATTGTTTTTGTCTTGCTGTTATCCATGCCTTACATATCAATGAAGCACTAATAGAAGAGCGATCATTATCCTGCTTGTGCTCGTGGTGTTTAATGAACGGCACAGACTCTTTACAGCCCAGTACGTGTTTATCAGGGAGTGCGAGAATGGAAAATTCAGTCCCTCAAATATAACAGTGCTTTTTCGCATGCATTAACATACAGTTCATTTTTATCTACAATCAGCCCATCAAAATTGATATTACTTTACATTTCTCCACTAATTCATCAACAAAAAAAATACACTGGTAAATTAATGAATTAGTTGTAAGTACTTTTTTAATTAGTATGCAAATTTCAAAAGAATACTAAGTATTTCAAAGCATTACAATTTCTATTACAGTATAAAATGCACCATTTGTACTATGTAAGATTAACATGGGGAGTATTATTTTTATTTTTTGCTCATTTTCAAAGCTTAACAGTTAATTACAGTTGATCAAATTTTAAAAGCAATAATAGCATTTTTGCTAATGAAAGTCTCGGTTGAATGTAAAACATTTTTCCTCTCCAGAAGAGACAGATTTTTATAGTAGTGTCAGAGCCAACACTACATCACATTTCAGTTTGTTTCCAAGTCTGTTTCCTTCCTGTCGGTACGGCCAAGGCAGTGACATAAAAAAGGATAGATCTCTTTAAATAGCTTTGACTGTAGGAACCTCTCCTTTCGAACATAGACACCATAAGGCAATACGGCACCTTGCACCCGAGAACCTACAAACTGTCTCAATCACCACACTGTCAGGTGAAAAACATCTCGGGCAATAAAGACCAAAAACTGGGCTGTTAAACACTAGATCTGAACCATTTAATGCAAGCACAATTCATCTTCTTAACTTATCTGCAGAGATGAAAAATTACACACGGCTGAACAGGCACATGGAGGCGGTAATGATTACACACACATTACTGTCAAAGAGCCCTTCCACCAAGCATCAAATTCACATTTATGTCGGCTGGAGAAAACCGTTGACGCAGGAGGTAGCAGAAGAAGCTGAGCTGGTAAAACACAAAACCAGAAGAACAATTTACAATTCAGTTTCATTACATTTCCTGTGGGCACAAGATAAATGGCATCTACCTCATATAATGGTAAAGCACCATAATATTGGTGTGTGTGTGTGTGTGTGTGTGTGTGGGGGGGGGGGGGGGGGGGGGTTTTGGGAAAATTTTATGTTA
>JABFDZ020000109.1:6625465-6635605 GCA_019775955.2 Pollimyrus isidori
AGGTGAGGTCTCACTAAGGAATTGTATAATCTTAGCATTACCTCCCTTGACTTAAACTCCATGCACCTGGAGATATAGCCCAACATCCTATTGGCCTTTTTTTATTGCTTCCCCACATTGGCGAGAATGGGACAAGGAAGCATCAACATATACACCATATATATGGTTTCTTTCAGAACCATAGAGACCTAGCTGAATTTCCTCTTAGCCACGTAATTGAGTAGCAGTAAAATTGCTCTAAGATTAAACTGGCTGAAGCTTGTTTTTAACCCACAAAAATTCCTCCTGGTACTTGTCCCATGCGTCTTCTTTCACCTCGATCATGAGGAAGTCAAAGCTGTCTATTCAGAAACACCACAACAAAGCTTCAGAATATGCTCCTGCTGTCAGGTTGTTTAGTGATTAAGTCCAGAATTATAGGAGAGATTGTTTTGGATATTGGCATAATCATGGATGAACCAAAAGTAATGCTGTCAACACCCCCAAATTTCTATTCAAAATAAAAACTACAAATTGCACCAAAATCCTGCTATTACAGTGCATCACACTAAGATCATTTGACAAGTTTTTGTTTTTCAACAAATTTAGGTCCCACTTATCACAGCTCTTCCCTCCAACTGCTGAAACACTGGATGAGAGCTTTTCTCTTCCTGCTCCTTCTCTGCTTTCTCTGGCTTTCCCCAACTTCTGCTCTAGCACTTGCCCTGGAGGGTTCTGAGTGTTGCTGTAGTCATTATGTATTCAAGAGACCATCTATACACTCAGGCACATGATCAGATCAACTGAATTTTCATGTTTCTTTGGTCACTTCTCTCTCCCCTCTGCGCTCCAACCAAATCCTGAACCAACTTCTTCTTTCGTTATTCATCTCACATTTTCCATTTTCCATCCATTGCAGCTCCACCTGTTCTGTCCACCACTTCAAAATCCCCCAGCACACATCTGCTGCTAATCTGTACATGACCAAAATCCAAATGACTCCATTCCCATCGCTCCTCTCCTCCATACTGATTGGAGATATTTTCAGTAATTCCAGTCTCAAGCCATAGTTGTTTTCTTGAATGTTCACATTGGTATGGCAGCATGATGGACCATTTGGAGACACTGCTGCCTTAGATCTGGGGTGTGCATGCTCTCCCTGCATTTGGATTGGGTTTTCCAAAGTCGTATGGTTCGGCTGCCCCTAATGCTCCACAGCTCAGTGCAACACTGGACAAGACAGGTGCCAGTCCATGGAGCAGAGGTTGGGAACCCTTGGGTTAAGCAAATTGGTGTGAATTATGTCAGCGTGCATGTATGCGCCCTGTGTTCACTGGGCACCCTGTTCAGGGTTTACCCAAGCCGTGTATCCTGTCCTGCCTGGGACAGGCTGAAAACTACCCAAAACCATGCACAAACATTTTGAACATGGATGGATGGAAGTTATCAAATATGAAGGCTGGCCCTTTGTATTTGATCCCTCTGAAGAGATATTAACAATCTGCGGTGTTTCAATCAGACACTGGCAATGCGCTTGGTCTTATGTGGATTCTCCGGAGTCAAGGCTCTTTGAACTCAGTCACATATACCTGAATAACAAGCCACAGAGTTTTATTATTCAGGGAAAGGGCTGCTGTCTCCCGGCCAAAATGGAGCAGCTAAAACTCAGGGAGTGAAGGACATTCCAAAAAATTTTACTGACATAAATAAAACATAAAACCAGCATAAATACATAGATTATTTCAGTTTGGGAAAAATGGGATGATTAACTCTGAGGTGGACTATAAGCAGAAAGGATGGGTAAGGCAGTGCTGCCAGGGCCGGTGGACGTCCGAGGTGTCTTGTTCCCTTTTGGCCAGCAGGTGTTGCTAGTCTGTCTGCCCTTCAGCCCCTAGTGTGTTTTCGTGCTCCCCGGGATGGTGTGTAGCTCAGTGGGTACAGAGATTGGCTCAGAGGCTGCACCTCTCGAGTCAGGAGTTCGGAGTGCTGAAACTGACCAAACTGACCACTTCCAAAAAAGTACACAAAGCTCTGTTTTTAAAATATCTCTTATTTATTTTCTTTATAAAATAAGACTAATACTTTCTGTGATTAATACTTTGTTCTCAGATTCAATACTAAAACTTAACTAATAAAAACATCAGGCTTTATGTCACGAAAAGACGTACAAAAACATTTTAGCACCTTTTTTTTAGATGGATATGCAAATCACTAGTTATAATAACAGACACAGCAGATGTACAAAAACACAGAAACACACTTTCCTATCCAGTCATTGCTGAATACATGCATGCAGGTGGTAATCGCCACAATATGGCTGCTTATGCACTGCAGTAATGTGATGAGAGTGCTGGGTCATGCGTTCCATTAGCACTAATGCTAATGCTAACGCTCCCATCAGCCAGAACAGATCGTCACCCCGAGGTCTGAATGGAGTGTGATTCCCCCTATTGGTGCACCACAAAACGGAAATCAGAAATGCTCCACACAAACAGAGCAGTACAGTAGGTCTTCAAAGAGGATTCATTAGCGAGTGCATGTAGGTGCACTTTGACAAGACGAAACAACAAGATAGTGAACCTTGAATGGAAAACTGCTTCACAGCAAGGCAAACGTCCGGCGATACATGACTCCTGTTTGGTATCTTGCATTGCAGAACACACACACACACACCACACACACACACACACACACACAATTAAACCAGTGAGTACAAAGGCATTGGTTTTGTTACAGTTTCAGATGATTAGCTATTTGGTCCCTCGCCAAAATCAACCTTTGCCACCTTATTTGGGGTTTCTGACAAACTCGTTAAGAGCTGAGGGGCTTAAAAGGATTAATGGGCTTTTAAAAATTGTTTAAAAAAAGATTATTGCATAGAAGTCCACTCCATGTTTTTCCTATAGTACAAAGACCTACTGTACAACACACACTGAAAGACAGATTTATGCTGTACTGTCAGTTCAGTAAATCAAATAAATAACTTTAACCAAATCACTGACTGGGCTGTTGAAATATGCTATAAAAATTACAGGTGATTACTGAACCAGGTTTTACAAGAGTGCATGTTGAGGATAAAAATATATATGACTGATGGGAAAGTAAGAGACACAAAATAAATAACTGCTTCAATGAAGGGTGTCCCACTGTTTTAAACAAACATTTTTCAAATAGTCCACAATGATTTCCTGACATTCTTGACAGATGATTGGAGGACAGAGCACAGATCATCTTCCCTTCCTGGGGGACACAGCTCCTGCAAATCATAAAACAAGTCAGTTTCTCCAGACCCTTATACCTTCCTGTCAATTATCTCTCCTCCTTCTTGGTCACCCATAATCCAAGCTCTCTCCTTCTCCCGGTATATGCATCTCATTCTCTTCCCTCTCATTTTCTATCCCAGCTCTACTTAGTTTCCCATTATAACCAGCTATGTTTCTATTCCCTGCTGTGCCAGGCCCTTCTGCTTTCCATATCCACCCACTGACTTAGATAAGCTAATGGTCAATTACGTCAGTGTATGAACAGGTCAATGGAGACAGTGTGGTTCTGTAACCTCGTTGAGGAGCTGGTTACATACTACAGCAATAACCAATTCAGGTGGGCACAGAAGAGCTTATAAAGGTGTAGTGGTTTGGAAATGACGGGCTCAGTTTCACACCACCAATACTGCCAAAGTAAAAAAAGGTTACGGTGTGGGCCTCTGTCTAAGAGTAGCTTGCCGAAAAGGGCAACATTTTGAATATTTTCCCCTAACCTGACTTTCAAAGGTCACACCAACATCCAGGTTCATACCAATATAATGAATATTCTAGTAATGTAACATAATCCACCAAATCATTCTGTTTTTTCCTCCATGAATGTCTTGTTCTCAAGCTGCTGCCAAATGCTGAAGGGAAGCTTCTCTTGGCAGCTGCATCGAAATCCCTCTGCAGGTATGTATCCGGGGCGCGTGCGCATGCGGCCTACCTTTGCTCCCCCCCAGGCACTGTAGCTCGCAGTCCTCCGGAGCCAGGAAGCGGTTCTCGTTACCCCCGCAGCCACTATAGACGAAGGGCCGGCAGGTTCCCACCTGGGTGTTAAAGTACCACCTCAGCGTGTAGTTGGAGCAGCTGCCTTCATCCAAGGGCAGAGAGCATGGCTGTGCTAAGGCTGGGAACACAAAAAAAGCAAAACGTGGGACGTGAGTGTGCTGACGGCTCTAAAACAGCCTGGCTAGTATTAGGACCAAGGATCATGCAACCCATCCTACAACTAAGGGCCCTTATGTCATGAGTGACCCAGCAGGCACAATTCCAATGAAGCCATGAATGAGACCATGCAGAGGGAGCTATGCTTAGACCAGGAGTGAATCTCAATATGCCTACTTGACCGTACTTATGTTCTCATGTACCCGTTTTATGAACGAAGACCAGTTCCAATACTAAGAACACAATGTTGGCACAAATCACCAGATGTTGCTCTTCCTCCACCTCAAATATCCAAGATACATCGGCTGCATTCTTGCTGAACGAGACCAGTCCCATGATTTATTGCTCCCCAAGTTTGCTCTTGGGAGGCAAGTTCGCAAGACTGGTCTTGCCAAGACCACAAGTACGGTCTATGTGTTATTGGTATTGAGATTCACCCCAGAACTCTGGCAGGACATCACTTTGTGTGGCTGTGGGTAAGGTCTCAAACTACTTGGAGATCCACCAACAACCTCATAGCCGTTCAGAGGAAAGGAGACCAACAGTGGAGAGTGATAGGAGGTAGATCCAAGAGGACGGCTGTTTGCTTGTGTCCCCATGTCATGTTTCTAAACACAAATATTCATCAGCATAGCCCATTCTGCGCAGTCTCTTTGGTCATGGTTGACCACCCAATTCTCTCCCTAATATCCGACTGCCCACCTCACATGCCCAAGACCACCTCTCACTTCATCCCAGGAAGCTGCTCTACACAACCTCTGTCCAGCATGAACACTCTCGCTGGAGGCCAGGCCAAGAAGCGATGGATGTGAAACCACAGAACTTCCTGAGCTCAGTCAGCCATAACATCTTTAATCTTCTCCAGAAAAGATTCAATATGTATTTTGTTCCTTCCACCCACATTAAAAACATGAACCATGGCCCTGAAATAACACTAGCTTTGCTCTGACTTGTTCTTACCAATGAATTATCACCACATCTGAGAACCCTGAAATCCTATACTTTTTCAGTGGAAAAATTAATTGATTCTGGTGACCATACAAAGTAGCCAAGATCTTTGCATGATGTGTTAAAGGCAACTGTTATCTTCATATCTGATGTGGCACGGTCAATTGGAAAGACGTCAGAATATGTGAAATCCAACACAAAATGCTATCACATTCAGATGAATTTCATAAGCACTGATGTGGTTCTTTCAGACTGCTTTTTTCTTTTTTTTCAATGTCAAAAATCACAAGTACGGTAAACAGAAACTCAAAACCTATGGCGTGCAATACGGAAACCAAACAGCAGCTACCAAAAGCTAAATTAGTAGGGTGAATCACATTTATTCTGGATTCTGCTATAGCAGGTAAACAAGTATATGGGGTAGATTTGTGGGTCTGGGGGTTAGGACTGGGTGTCAGGGATCTAAAGGTTGGTGGTTCAAGTCCCGTTGTTAGCAATGATGCCTCTGTGGGGCCCTTGACCCCATTTGCTCCTGGGGAGCTGGATGCTGGCGGACCCTATACAATGACACCTAAACTTGCTCTCACTTGTCTCTGTCTCATGAAGATCAAGATGGAATAAGACAAAAACACAATTTGGCCATGGGGATGAAAAAAGTATCACTATTCTACTCTAATACACAGCGGCACTCAGTTGGAAAAAAGAGACAAAGCAATTTCTGTTCTGTATTTGAAAATATTGAGGGATTCAGACCACATAAATAATGCCTTAAAAGAAAGAGCAGGTTAAAAAAAAAGCAGCACTGTCACTTTCACTGGAATGTAAAATGATGGCAACACACATAAATCTACAATGGGTAGAACTGACACAAACAGCCCACAGCAAATGCAACAGAAAGTGATTACATGTACATAGAATACTTTATGTACCTTGGTCTAAAATCAGAAGTTTTTTCACAAAGAGAAGACCTTGGGGCGACTGACAGGGTCAGCTAACTCGCACTTCAAACGGTTGGAGCTTTATGATGCTTAGATGTCAGTCAGGATAAAAGCAGCTGCAGGATGATCTGCATAGTGATTGGCGGGGGGGGGATTTACCCAGCAGGACCGGCACTGCCGGTCTTCCAGGCCAGTCACAGCTGCTTGCGCTGACCTAATTAATGGCACCGCTACTAAAAAGTACAGAACTCAAGGCAGAGGTGGGAAAGCTGGAGACCCTGGTTCGCCCAGTTAGCCATGCCACCTGCGATGATCCTCAGCAGTGTATTGAAAGGGTAGAGTGGAGAAACACTGGTGCTCACTGCACTGGCTCCAGCTGCTCTGCTGACATGCACAGCACCCTCACCGCCCGGCGCCCAGCTTGAGACCGAGGCTCACGTGCACTGGAGCACCCCCCCCCCAAGCACCGTGAGGCCATTACCTGCCCCGGGGGTCTGTCTCTTGCGTCGTGCAGCTTGTAGAGATTCTGCAGTGTTGGCTTCGTCTGCATTGAAAGGACAGAACTCTACGCTCAGGGCTCAGGTCAGACCACAGAGAGCAGCTGGGCCAGTACGGGCTACACTCCCCCCTCGCTGTCCCCCTCAGAGCTGAGCAGAACAGGATCAGCTATGTACCGTTTGCCAGTATGGATGTTGGGGTGAGATCAGCATCTTCCTCCTGAGGATCACTGTAGCTCTCAATGGAGTAGATGTGCTCGTAGTCGGGGTCATTGGTGTTCAGTACCACACGCAGCTGCCGTCCTGCAATGGGGAGGGGGGGGGCACAGCATACAGGTCACAGCACCCATCCACCTCCATGCTGATCAGCTTTCTAGCAGGCCATCAAACAGGCTGAGGGCGACTCATAGGAGACGGCATGACACGGTTTTTGGGTCACCCTCTTCTGCAGCAGGAATCTGTTTCCAGTCACATGCACCTTAAGTCACATATCCTGATCATGTGATCATTACATTATGTACTCTTTTGCCTGTTTTAATTCTCTTGGTTATCTTCATTCTAATATCCGAAAAGGGCAATGCGATGCTGTTTTGGATCTGGACTTTCCAAACAGTTGAAGCTTTCCAGAAACAAGCCTTCATCTTTGGGGCTCATCTACCAGAGGGCTGCATGCAAGCTCAGAATTTGATGCTGAGAAACTGAACCCTCAATAGTCAGGTATCAAGATATACAGAAGATATCTACAACATATGGGCCATGAGGTTGTGCCATGTTTGGGAGATGTTGTCTTACCACTGTTTCTCATTTTGCAGTATTTGCTTTCTTTTTAACAGTAAGCTTGAATATCTGTGCTTAGAAGGGCTTACATACGTGAAACTCCTCACCAAACAGCAATTCTAGGTTTGTTTACTTAAGTATTTTATTGTCCTGAGGGTATTCCACAAAGCAGGATTTCTTGCTTAGCCGGATAACTTGTCAGATTTAAGTTAATCTCTGCTAAATGCAAGCGAACAAAGAGAAAGACAATATAGCCCAGATAGATTTAAATCCAAGAAGTTATCTGGCTAAGAAAGAAAACCTGCGTTGTGGAATACCCCCCTCCAGATCTTCTGATTCCTCTCTGTTCTTATAAATGACAATTCCCTACAGAAACTCCATGCTACACATGCCACGGGGTTTCAGAATTTCCCAAACTTTTCCACCCATGCGCAAACAGGCATTTCCAGAAGGTCAGACTGTATTAAGCAACGATGCATTTCCCTGCACAAAGCAAGCCAGGTCAGCCTAACAGCAATAGAGGGTACAGAGGAAGAGGGGATTGAGGACAGATGGACAGACTCACCCTCCTCATCCTGCTGAGACAGCTGCCGCTCAGGGATGGGCCTTACCCTTACAGACTCGACCAGTGTGTGTGACGGAGAGTCTGGGACAAGACCTAAGACACAGTGGAAGTATGGAACCAGTACCGAGAAGGACAAAGACTGGAGAAAATGTCACAAGTAGAGAACACGCATAACATACACGCATACATGTATAACACACCAGAGATGTCAATATACACACAAGAGGACCATGGACTGACTGAGAGAAATGCATTTATGCAGGAAGATTGCTCTGCATAAAACACATTCCAAGTACCAGAACTCTTGAAGCAGCCAGAAGACAGACTGGGTGAGGAGATCAAACCACATGCTAGAATCTGTAAGACCCTAAAGTATCCATTCTCTCTTCCCCTCAGAAGGACAGTGGAAAATAGAAAAAATATGATCTTTTAGGGCTACCATCCCTTAATGATTCAAGCTCTCAAAGTATTACCGAAAACAGAAAATTCAAATTTTGAACATCAAAAGTATCTTCTTCGCTATGGAATATCTGAAAGGCTAAGCACTATTCCGAACGCTATTTAAATTTAGAGCTGACCATGTTTGCACAGACTCCTGATTTGCACATTTTTAAATAAAGTCTGGCATTTGGCGTCAGCGTCTCCTGAAAACCTGGGGGAAAGTGACACTTGACATCATGATGTCTCATCGGTAGCAAAACTCAGAGACTTTTTGTATTTAATAAGCATTTTAGTGGCTAAGTGTGAACTCATACTCAGGTTAATGACACAGATTTACTGTTCCACACTGCCAGGCCTACAATTAACTCCCCCCCCAACCCACCTCTCATGCCCCCCCAGGGAACAATACTTACCTCCGCAAGCTGAAAGACAGGCGGGGAACAGAAAACAATATCAGTGACACTGATATTTGACATCGCGTCAAAAGATGGAGCTCCGGCACAACGATGCCAATCGGAAACTATATCCATGACATGTGTGAAGGCAGTAGCAGGTAATTACCATTTCCTGTTACTGAAAAGTTCACCATCTCCAAGACATTTAAACTAGGACAAATCTGCAGTGCTTGTAATAGGATTTCATAAGTACTTCACACATATGAAAAACATGACTTCACTTCGCTCGCTTTATGGAAATATGTTGTACATTATGGTAAAACATTCATCAAATTACATTTATTGAAATGATTGCAAAAGATAGATATACATTTACACTTAAAATCCTAAATACCTGGTTGTATCCAGGAACTAACGGCTGATTTCGAATTTGACAGCAATGAAAATACTAGATTTTAGGGACCCTTGGAGAAAAGCTGTACAGAAGTAACTGCCTGTTTGCATATTTTTACTTTCTTACTTATCTCCATCCGGAAGGAGACTCTGGATGAACATGATTAAAAAATGTTTCATTTTTCTATGACTCACCGCAATGCCGGGCCATCTCTGAGCGGACGTATGTGCGGATCTCATCTTCCTGGAGGATGAGTGATGCAGACAGAGAGAATGAGAGAGAGACAGAAATCAGAACGACAGTGTCTCTGCTCAGAGAGACTCATGGTGTAACACGGCAGGTTCTGCTTGAAACGTCGCTTGGTTTGCCAGAGCTCTGCGTGGCACTGACCGTCATGCCTGGCTTTCCTGAGTCACCCTTGGCACCATCCGGGCCGACATCCCCCTAAAATACAGGACGGACACTTCACCTGTCATTGACAGCACACTTGGGACTCCTTTGAACAGGACATCAGGTGCGTAATCCTGTAAGCTATCACAACCATTCTTGAATACAAAAAAACATGAATAATAAAGCAAACTGTATTCCCACCTAAACACAAAACCTGCCTTATTTACCCGCCGGATAAATTCAGTTGTACCTCGATTCTCGCACTTAATCCGTTTCAGACCCTGGATCGAATCCTAAAAAGTTCCAGTTCTGATCAAATTTTTCCCATAATAAATAATGGAAAAACAATTCATTTTGTTCCCGACACCCATGTGATCAGCTGTTTCTGGTTGTTGTCATTAGTCCTTTGTATTAACTCCGCGTTTCAGTTTGTTTCCCCAGTCCGGTCATTGTGTGCATTCGACTTGCCTTACAGCGCTGGCTTAAAGCAACACATTCTGATCCTGACACAATGCATTACGGTTAGATGCATTGCGACCTCTCACCCAGCTGCACAAACTAGAACCGCCTCCGTGACGACACACCTTTGCCCTTATTGGCTGAAGAGTTTAGTTACACGCATGACG
>JABFDZ020000109.1:6635705-6650580 GCA_019775955.2 Pollimyrus isidori
TGGTTTTCAGTTAATTTACCTGGTAAAATAAAGTTTAAATAAATGACATAAATGCTCTAATAGTACACGTAAGTTAGCGGTTTATTTTTTGTTAGTTACTGTAATGTCGCGCTGCTTTATTTGGATAATTGTCCAGTCTGTGAAGAAGGCATTCAAGTAAGAATTACATTGTAGTATGACTCATTTCCTGGCGCAGACAATTTATATTAGGTCAGCATTCACGGTTTGTCTTCTGATATTCAGATCGAGTTCTAGGTCAAACTTGTTTGTTCGACTTTCAAGAAATTCGAGTTCTAGTGAGTTCGAGAACCGAGGTACCACTGTACTTGCTAAAACAGTTTTAGGATCTGTACTCTATGCATCCCATCAGTAAGGTTCCATTTTTCTCCACCAGGTAGGCATAGGGACCCCAAATATATGATGACACCGTAAAAATCAGCTGGCACTGTTCCATGTGGACAATTGACAGCGTGAGGGGAGCGGAGGTACGGTGGAGCTCACCGTTTCGCCCCTTTCTCCGGGGATTCCTGGGATGCCTCGGGGTCCCACCATGGCTGGGCCGATTGGCCCACGTTCACCCTTCGACAACACGATAATCCATCAACATCTATACAGTGCACTGCTGCAGCACAGTAGGGTTAAAAAAACGCAGTACGATTGTAATGAAAAAACAGCAATGCAGCAACTGAACATGTGCAATTTAAGGGAGCGAAAACTGAAGCGAACCGACTGACAAAAAAACGGGGGAGCTTGGCTGTACCTTCTGACCCTGCAGTCCTTCCGGGCCTTTTGCACCAGTCGGGCCCTGGGTTCCTGTTAAGCCTGGGGCTCCATCTGCACCCACAGGGCCAGGGGGCCCAGGTATACCTGGGGGGCCCTGCTCAACAAGCCGGAAGGGGGGAAACAGCACTCAGCTCCCTGCCTCTCTCTGCTGGGCAGGAGTAAGCAGACGGGCTGACACTCACCCGCTCTCCCTTCTCACCCTGCATTCCTTTGGGTCCCTGCAGTCCATCAAAGCCTCTGTCTCCCTGAAATAAACAGTCAGCTCTGTCAGAAGGTAGCACAGAGGCAGAAGGCAGGCCCGCACAGATGCATGGAGATACGTACAAAGAGGCACACGTAGCCTCTATTTGCTTTATTTCCTTCTATTCTAACAGTATTTACTCATGCACTAGTTCCCCCTTTTCATTCATATGCTTCTGGTTTTTCTTGACATACATTCCCTTTTAAAGAACTGTGACCCTCTGCACCGCCTTCCTGTCTCCAGTGTTACCTTGGGTCCAATCAGCCCTTCTTTTCCAGGTGTTCCTGGGGTTCCAGCGGACCCCACTTCTCCCTGTTACAAACACACAAAGCTCGACTCAGACCACAGCACACAGTCTGTCCCATTGCTCAGTCTTTAATGACAGCAGATAATATTGACCAGTCAGGCTTAAAAACTGAAGACATATTGATGACTCTGCTGGGGCCGCACGGGTTTGCGTGACACCACTCAGACAGGTCGTTTTAAGACACGGGATTTTAAGTAGCATGACTTAGAGGTCACATGTAAGATGGGCTTCAGTCTGGATATATGGTAGATTCCTGTCAGCACTTGTACGGCTCCCACCTGCTCCCCTTTCCGTCCCGGAAAGCCAGGTCGCCCATGGATACCGGGGTCCCCCTGAGCACACAAAGTCACAAAGTTTCACTAGAAACATCCATGACGCACAGATGTCGAGCGAATCACACACTAGAGCGAGTTATTGGATAGATATTTTTCCACATGATCGTAAAGAGTCAGATTGTCTCTTTGCTTGTGATTAAGCAGTGAGCACCAAGTAGAAGATTGCAAGTTCGATCTGTAATCTGACCCAACCATTAAGGATCATTCAGGCCAGAAAACTCATCTCCGTCCCACCTTCTCGCCTTTGGGTCCGTCGGCTCCGCAGGCTCCCTTCGGGCCCCTGTCTCCCTGCCAAACCGAGGGAGCAGCATGGAATTAATCACGGTGTCAGGCGCCAGAGCAGAGGCGATAAGCGCTTCAATAGCAGCTTTCGCTCTGTGATAAAGCTGCTCTTCCGCACAGTAGAGCGTTTAAGCTTTCGTACCTTCAGCCCTCGTAGGCCGGAGAGGCCAACGTCACCCTTCTCTCCTCGCAGCCCTGGCAGCCCATCTTTGCCCAGTGAACCCTAAGCAGAGAAGATAAGTCAGACAGTACAGTCGCCAAATACCCTCCAGCCATCGTGTAATGAAGCGCTGTTTCACAGCATTCTGGGGGCCCATCGACAACGTAGCAAAGTCCTCTGCCAATTAAGACCCTGCCAGGGGATTGGTGGGAAGATACTCACAGACTCTCCAGGAAGTCCAGGCTGCCCAGCTTCTCCCTGAACACCAGACAGAACATCAGAACAGACCCCCGACTCATCCAGTGTCTCATAACAGCAATGGCTTCACACCTCTGCCTTTACTTCACGCATATTACTATAATTATTAAACTATTTCTTTTCAGACCAATTTGACAATAGATTTCATATAGACCAAGACAGAGGTTAAATGACCTATTATCAGTAAATTATTCAGGTATGATAAGCTGTATCGGTCGTAAAGCCCTCTCTCACCAATAAGCAGACAAAGTCAAGCAAAGACAGCCCACCTTCTGCCCCCCAGGACCACGTGCCCCCTGGAAGCCTGGGGAGCCCCTCTCTCCTGGCTCGCCTCTCAGGCCCTGACAGACACAAACAAACAGTTTAATGACTGGCTGCTGTGGAGTAAGACAGTTTGAGTTTCCTGGTGATGCCAAGGCTAGAATGAGATCATATTTATTCAGAAAGCATGAATTCTGCTCAGAAACGTAACAAGTGACTCAAAATTATTTTGAGACAGCTTCCATGTCACAGCTATCCATTTCATCACACTGCCCTTGCACTGCATCATGCTGCTCTT
This sequence comes from Pollimyrus isidori, assembly GCA_019775955.2. Taxonomy (NCBI): domain Eukaryota; kingdom Metazoa; phylum Chordata; class Actinopteri; order Osteoglossiformes; family Mormyridae; genus Pollimyrus; species Pollimyrus isidori. The sequence continues at coordinate 6,638,631 of JABFDZ020000109.1, forward strand.
TCCGTTACAGCCACCCATTCCGTCCGCCGCTCATTATATCACACTGTCCATTCCATCACGCTTCCCATTCCATCACGCTTCCCATTACGTCACACGGCCCATTCAGTCAAGCTGCCCATTCCATCAAGCTGCCCATTCCATCAAGCTGCCCATTCCATCACGCTGTCCATTCCATCACACTGTCCATTACGTCATGCATCCCATTTCTTCATGTTACCATTCTGTGCTGATGCCCATTCCTTCACTCTGCCCATTTCATGGCGTCGCTCTCCCGGATGTAATGCATCACATTGCAGCTCACTGATAGCAAAATCCTCTTTGCCAATGTCTGCTCATTGTCTGACTAGTCCGGTAACACTTAGAATGAAATGGCAGACGTGTAGGTGGACCTCACACATACCACACCATAATCCAAATGACAAGGCTTCTCTTTTCATAAACACTTGGAATAACAATGGCCACTGCATGTATTTAAAAATAAGGTAACTCACCTGCTCCCCTGTTGGGCCCTCCTGCCCCTTTACTCCCTTCTCCCCTTGTGTCCCCTTGGGGCCTCGATCCCCCTGAAACAGTGAATAATGGTCACCCTTATGAGACCGTGGATGTTTTGTGGGAATTGCTTATAAACTCTGAACAGTCCTATATTGCTGGCAAGCAACACTGCAGACTTTTTAATTCACAGACATCCCAAAAACGTATAAAAAAAAGACAGGCCTGCATTATGTGGGCCCCGAGAAGTGGGCGCTCACCGTCTCTCCTTTGTTTCCTTTCTCTCCTGCTGCGCCGCTGACCAATAAAGTCTCACCCTATGCAACAGAAGGCAAAGTGGGATAAACTGCCAATTCAGACCCACTAAATACCACACCAGGATGTATACTACACCTGTATATGTCTATGAAACACCCACCTTCTCGCCTTTGTCTCCATGTGAACCACTTTCTCCCTGAGACGAAAACAGAAGTAGACAGAGATACCTAAGTTAATGATTAGGATACATTCTTAGAATTCAGAGATGTAAACTGAAAGATTTTAACATTGAATAAATAAGGATAAGTGGAAACAGAAGCAAAAGCAGAAGAATATCAGACACTTAGTCAATGATATTATTAAATATAAAGCGATATATGCATTCATAATTTGACATTTTGTATGAATAGCTGGGCTGGTTCTTCTAACATCTGCAGCTTTTTGACAAATGTAACCATCAAGGATCAATTGTCATTTTCTTTTTCACTCATGAAGTAGCTCTTGGTTGTAGGATATTATTTCTATAACTCCCTGCCTGGCTCCGTTCATAATATCGGTCATTCAGCTCCATCATTTGTATGGTTGCTTTTTCCTAGGTTATATGGGTAAAAAGACAAGAAACTGTCTTTTTAAAATAATGTAGCCACTGTTGTAGCTGAATGCATACATTTCGCAGGAAGTGCATCAAAGGAAAGCGCGATGCTTCCAGGGTTACTGTGTAAAGCATCAGGGACTTACTGGTGTTGCCCCATTCTGGCAAGTGGCTGTTTTAATGAGTGTTATTGAAAGTGCAGTATAGCGAAACAGCTTTGAACGGGACAGTGTTAAGCTAGGCCCTACGGTAATTATATTTAACTATGGGGTGCCACATTGGGTAGCTCTCTCGCCCGAAGCCTCCACGCTTACGGGTTCGAATCCAGCCATCTGCTCTCTGTATGTGGAGTAAACGCATTGTCCTTGTGCCATGCCAGGATCCTCAGGTGCCTCAGCGTCTTCCCGCAGCCCAAGGACACACAGGTAGATGAACTGGCACCTTAATAATGTCCACTGCGTACTTGTGGGTGGGAATGTGTGTGTGTGTGTGTGTTTTTGAGCCTTGCGACACGCCAGCATCCCTTTCATGATGTACCCCTGTCTCGTGCCTTGTGCTGCTGCCTGGGTTGGTCTCCAGGCCACACCTGTGATCGCGTCCTAGTAAACGGCATGCAGATGTCCTGACTTTTTAACGATATAATTTTAATATCATTTCACGTAGAGAGGTGGCGCCAAACAAAAGCCGGAACTCCAGTGCCAAAAGGCTTTTCTCACCTTGTCGCCTCTCTCTCCCCTGCTTCCTGGAGGCCCCTAAAGAAAAGTTTGCATTTTCAGTAACGCAAGTGAGCACCACAAAGTAACAGCGGGAGAAACCCTCTCAAACCAAGATGTCATTCAAGGCAGTCACGCTGAGATCACACACAGGCCGGCTTCTTTTCAAGTGACACCTTTCAGCTCTGCTTCAGTACCGAGGGGGAGAGTTTGTCAGGCAGATAGTCATGTGACTGACAGAGGCTTGAATTCATGCATATATACAGCGAAGGGAATAGTTACTATTGGGCCTCTTTCACCATCCAGTCCAGCACGACCTTCTTCGCCCTGAAACACAAATTCAAAGTGCCTAATACTCACAGTATTCTCCCACCCCACGTGGCAGAAAAAGCCCACTATAGTCACAAATATCACTCCACAGAAACAACACCGCATTGCGGCCACAAGCAAAAAAACTACAAACGCTGGGGGATGTAATGAGGGATGTTGGAGGGGAGTGGATATCCTGACAGATTCCGTGGGCCCAGCACCTGGCAGGGGCCCTTTGACACATACAAATCAACGAAGGCCCAAAGTGACATTCTTTCAGGGGCCTGAATGTAATCACAAGTAGAGCATCTCTCCACAGCAACACCACTGTGACATAGCAAGCAGTGATGGCTGATGATACAATGTACTTGTGCAGGTATGTATGTCATACACATTATGACTGAGGGACGGACAATTTGCGCCATCTTACCCTCGGGCCTGGGTCTCCCCTCTCTCCCCTTGGCCCAGGCAGACCCACTCCCGTCTCCCCCTGTGAGGAACAACAAATGGGGGAAAGAGATCCTCAGTGTCTGACTCACCAATCAGAACATGAATTCTGTGACTCACACTGTAAAACTCCCTTAACTCTACCCAGGTTTCAGTTTTAGATTATAAACATTTATACACTGCCTTATACACTGTCTTGTACACTGTCTAATACACTGCTGTATACAGTGTGTTATATACAGCATAATACAATGTCTTATATACTGTGTCATACACTGCCTGATACACTGCCTTAAACCTTGCCTTATATGCTGTCTTATACACTGCCTTATATGTTGCCTTATACACTGCCTAATATGCTCCTTATACACTGCCATATATGCTGCCTTATACACTGCCTAATATGCTCCTCATACACTGCCTTAAACCTTGTCTTATATGCTGCCTTATACACTGTCTTATACATTGCCATTCCACTGCCTTTCCTCCGTCAGACTGGCATGGTTCTGGGGGTGGGCGTCATATGTGTCATCAAAGCTGCCTGAGGAGCCTGGAGAGAGCGTGTCTTACCTTGTCCCCTTTGTGCCCCGGAGTCCCAGGAACACCCTGTGAGTGACAGACAGACGCAGACAGACACAGCTTTGAAATTCCTAACAAGCACAACTAAAGAGAATCTACCCCTGCGCAGGCTTCTCCTGTCCTGGGCCACTGCTGGTCCTGCCCAGATCACGAACCTGAGTCAGCCGCTTATCTATATTCATGCAGGTAACTGGGCACCAGGTGTTCAATATTTCACTATTTTGGAAGAAAGGCTGTAATCCACTGCAGTGGTGATGCGTACCGACGGGCCGGCGGGTCCAGAGGCTCCCGGAGCCCCAGGGTGTCCGTCCTTTCCGGGGAATCCCTGAGGGCCCTGAGCAGCGCGGAGACAGAGGGGCGGCATGAATAAATCACTCAATCAGACAGACACACACACACAGAATACAGAAGCAATAAACTTCAGATTGATTGCACCATGAGCACTTTGTCTTTTTGTGTTATATGACTGAATCTTACTGAAAAGACCCTTTAGCCGGGGGACTGTCCTACCTTCACCCCGGGGGGCCCGGGAGGACCAGGCTGCCCGTTCTCCCCCCTTTGCCCAGCAAGGCCAGGAGTTCCTGAAGGACCCTGTGGCCCGGGAGGGCCTGGGAAACCTGGCGATCCGGGATCTCCCTGTAAAAGGTTCACAAAGAGCAGGAACAGCATTGGGACGCAGGAAGAGCCACAGCATGTAAGGGAGTCTGTCCAGGAACACACCTCTGTGTGTGTGCGGGAGCCCTGAGATGAACGCCCCCCCCAGCCCGGATCCCCCGTCTCCTGCCTGCATCTCCGACCACAACCGCAGTGACCCTGCACTGGGAGCAGATGGATCCAGTGACCAGCTAATGCTACTATTCTTTCTGCACAAGTACTTTCAGTATTTGTAGATTATAACACGCACCATTTATGTCCCCATTATCAGTGCCAGAAGCCAAGAAACTAAAATAAAAAGATAAATACCAACGGAAACCGGCGACAACATTATGAGCTTGTTTTCATGTTTTTCTTCCTCTGGCATTTTCGTACAGCTTCAAAAGCACTCTAGAACACTCTTCCCTCTGCAGTATGCTATTTGAGGTCACTTTTAAAGGGATAAAACTTTAATTTACTTTGTAATTTACTTGTGCAAAATGACTAACATAAACCTTTTTTCCCCCGCGCTGTTAAATCTCTCCGTTGCCATGGGAACCAGGAATGGCTGTCATATCTGCAAGGTCCTTGAAGCGCTGCAGACGGCAGGCAGCGCCACCAAACAGTCACAGCCGTCATCGTCTGGTGTGTGTGCAATGCCTCCCTGCCTGCACCGAGAGGCGCTGGTGCGCTACCTTGCACTGATGACCCTGAGTGTCAACGGGCAGTACCCCCCTGTGTGGCTGTGGTGCACTGGACTCACCTTCAGTCCCAGCGGCCCAAGCTGACCTTTGGGGCCAGGAAGCCCCATTCCGTGCTCCCCCTGAAACAATAAAGGCCAATTTTTAAGAAAAGAGGTCATTGCCACTGCCTTAAAGCATCTCAGAACAATGACAACTCAACATATCCGGAGGCTTAAATAGCAGCTAATTTTTCACCTGCCAGGAATCTGTCTGCACAGATCAGTTTAGCAGCACAGAGCAATTTATGAAACGTTCTTTCGGGCCATCTCTGAAAAAAAAAGGGCTCAACATAGTTCTATATCCCTAAAGTGGACATCAATTGCAAGAATATGGTTCAGGAAATGGAGGGAGACAGGCATAGTGTACAGTGGACAGAGAGACAGTAAACTGTACCAAGATTCAAGCTGATCCAGAAGGTGGGACAGAAGTCCAGTTTAATTGGTGGAGGAAAAGAGAGAGAGAGAGAGAGAGAGAGAAGACAAGATGAGAGAAGCTGTAACATATACCACACAGGAGAAAGGGAAGAGGGAATGGGGAGCGCTTGGGAAATTTGGGCCTCATACTTTGTCTCCTTTGGGCCCAGGCTGACCTTTTTGTCCCTGTGAGACAAACAAACAGAAAAAGGGAATAACAAATCAGAAGGATAGCTGAGATACATTCAGCAGGGGCTCCGCCCCTAAAAATACTGCCTGTTTCCTGTGGATGCTGCTATTACAGCACTTTCAGCGGCTAAAGATAAACGACAGAGCCAACTGACATGACCCGCGGTGAGGCTCGACGCGATGTCCGCTGACTCGTAGAGTGCCATAACCTGACATACTGATCACATTACAAGTGCGTGATATTTGGAAATCAGTAAATCACTCACATCCTCTCCAGGCTCTCCAGGGTCTCCCTGTAACACAGAGAAACACATCACATCGCAGCACTTTATGGTCAGTCTTACAGCACGCCTCCAGTGTGGATCTCATGTACTCACTCTATCCCCCTTGACACCAGGCAGACCCCTGTCTCCTTTAGAGCCCTACAAGACAGTGCACACACATTTTGCAGGACTATTTTGTGGACACCATTGAAGTGCTCGTTTTTATACCACTGGCCCTTTACCGACGAGAAAATACTCCGAAATCATCGCCAGTGAATCAGGAAGTCAGTCATCACCCTTTGACCCTGAGACTCCCACCTGACTCTTCTGACTCACCAGTAATCCAGGTAAGCCCCTTTCGCCGGATTTTCCTGGTAGCGATTCGCCAGGATCGCCCTATGCCAAGGAATAGAAAGATTGGCTTCACCGCAAGAAGCAGCTGTTCATCGAGTTTATGCAGCTGCTTGTGGCAAAAATGAGGAAGGAGAAGAACTTCCACATTAATGCTGACCGTGCAAAGCTAGAGCTTCTCAACCAGATCGCCCGTCTCTTTGTTTTGATTTAGTCCTTAAATGAGTAGACCAGCCCCATCCGACCAGCACACAAGTCTTACAGCAGCTTCCACGCTCTAAAGTCACATACAGCAGATGGGTACAATTACATAATAAGGACTCATATGGCCACAGCAGTGCAGGTAAAAAAGCTCTCCAGGAAAATTTGTACTCTATAATAAAACATTTCATGCAGCAGATTGTTTAATGGAGGCTCCCATTCACGCTCTGTGTTCTTCTCTATCCCCACATGTGCGATTTACTTCCAAACGCCAACGCAAACACTCCACCATGAAGTCCTCTCAAGGTGCTGGCTCATTAGCATCGATCGCATTTCATTTGCACCGTTTCGCCACTTGCTTCGCCACACTCTGGGAAATGATCCTTAACTCACCGGCTCTCCCTTCTCACCAGGTGGTCCAACAACAGCCTGCAGCAAGGAGACACAGAGGATACAGGGAAATTGCTCCCTTCATTCAAACAGGTCCTCCTCTAAAGGGCATAGTACATTCCGGTAAAGTTCTGTTGAAGAACATCTAATGATTCACAACATCCATATTTTTATATTTTTAATCATGCATTTCTTATAATGCTTCCTTTGCAGCTCCATGGTCCATACATTCTTTGCAAAGTGCCCATCAGTACTTTGTTTATGGGCACCTGGCTGCTACAAAGCCACCCGTCTGTATGATATTATTTATTTCACTCATAAATGCCATACACTCAGGGCTCCCGCTACACCCACATATTTCATTCCCTCCCTGCATGAAGTGGAAGACATGAGGAGCTTCATGGTCAAATATTATCTGAATAGGAGGCCGGCCTGCCAGTTAGTGCAGGCATAAATTATTTGAGATGCATTCATATGACTGAGAGGACGTATGTCATTCTGCAACTGCCTATTTGAGAGCAGCTGTGCCGCGAGTATCAAGTGTTGACTGGGGAACAGAATAATGGATCCAATCATTAGTGGAGTGAACAGTAGCTGTAGCATCACTGATGGTAAGAGAAGTGGAAAAAGTGGCTAAATGAACACAGACCACTGAGAGACTTCAGCTCAGCGATGCAATTCGTACTGCGGCCATTTGAGCACAGGCTCCCCCTGGTGTTCACACACGGTTTTCCAGGGAAACAGGTAAGTAAGCAGAGAGAGGTATGGGATGAAAAGAGCCTCGAGAAATGTTTCTAGGTGCAGGCATTGTACCCAGGGAGGGGGTCCCACTTAGCATGTTTAGCGTGATTGTTGAAGATAAATTTGGTCAGTTAATTTGGTCAGTAAATTTGACCAGCTAGGGTGGGTAACGCTCAGTAAGTTACGTGTGATCATTCGTGATTGAAAAGTGTGTGTGTGTGGGGGGACGACTTTCAATAATTTGGGCAAAAGAGGCAGGTGTTCAGGCACCTTCAGCCTCCCCCACCCACACCACTAGAAGCCATCACTAATTTACAACAATCCCTGGGGGGAGACTGTCACCATCCGAATAGTCCATCCATCCACCTCCGTTTGGTAACACGGGTGACTGAGCTGTAAGAGTGCTAGTGTGCCATATCGGAAAAAAATAATAGTATTTTAAGTAGTATTTTTTCTATTCCGTTTAATTTGTACGGTCATACTGATCAAGCAATAATTAAAAAAAACTGACCAAAATTACAGAGCTTCAATATATATAGTGCAATACATGAGAAGACTAGTAAAGATGATGACTTACAGCAATACGTAACAGTGCTAGGCTAACACACTTTGAAGAAAAATTAATACCCCAGCTAAATCCTTAACCAAGTGATTGCGCTTAGAATCTAATTTGGATATCTGCTTTTATGTCAGATGCATCTGGCAAAATGCATTTAATCAAAGTGAAAAGGGGAGAGAATCAAAGGGGCGGTAATACATTGATAAAATGCATGTCCCTATGGCCAAGGGCTTGACTTTCTGCTGTAGTGTGAGGAATAAGATGAGAAATATATTAAGCTCCTGAAAAAGGTGTGTGGAACGTAGGAGGCATCACTGAGCGCCACGGGTGAGTGACAGTTATACTCTCCTCGTCCTGAGCACTGTGAGCTAACGTCACAGTCAGTAACCCCCCGACCCCCCCAGCTGGCCACCGGTCCACTGCATCAGGACTCCATGCAAGACGGAATGCTCCTTTTAAAAGCAGGCGACACTGAGTGACAGTCTCTGTTATGGTCCGAGCACTGGGTGAATGACATAAACTGGCATCAGTCAGAGGTGTCTGGTAGACTGTGGACTTTCTGTGTGCCAGTAAGGGTTGACGAAGAGCTTCCGGTAGGGGGCAGCACTGACTTTCATAGAGCGGAGGTCAACAAAGAAAGGGTACAAAAAAATAGTTGTATTTGTAATTATACACGGTTTCCTGCATATATATAACTCATTATTGAACGAGCACACGAACCAATTCCAGTGCACAAATTCGTGGAAAGAAATCATCCAAACACTGGGTGAAGAAGAGATTTCATTCAGACCAAAAAGACAACATCTGCCCTCTGCTGGTCTGGTGGAATATAATTTCTGAACACTTGCACGGACCATGACCAACAGGAGCCTGGACCGTTATAGAACGGAACAGTGAAGTTTGAACTAGGCTTTATTCAAGGAAGACACAATGTTTCTAAGGAATAAGAGTCCAGAACAGGACAAAGTTGCAGGAAACTGATCCAAGGGAAACTGAACGTGAGCGAATTACTTTTGACAGAAAACAGATCAGACATGAAGGCTGGAATACTTCTGGAATAACTTCAGAATACTCTGGTAAGCAAACTTACCGTCCCTGGGGGGCCACGGTCTCCCTGCTCACCCTTCAGACCTGGGGGGCCTCCAGGACCGACAATACCCTAATAGACAGACAGACAGATAAAAAGAAAAATTAAAAATGAGTAATAATAATAATCAATCCTTTATTGCCCCTGTGGGGAAATTCTATTTACACCTCCCTCAACTTGTAGATCATGTTGTCTGCGAAGGGCAGCCACCTGTAGCAGCGCCCAGGGAGCTGGGGGTTAAGGGCCCTGCTCAAGGACCCACTGATGTGCTGAGGCTGGGTTTGAACCTGTGACCTCATTATTACAGGCACACAGGATTAGCCCACTGCGCCACACGCTGCCCCTGAATATGCCCAGTTACGTGCCCCATGCTATGTGGAGAAAAATAATCACTAGATCTAAAATTTAAGTAAACAAGAGAAACATCCATGTGCTGTATTGCACTTCCAGGACATTATATAGACACTCAGATATAAAACTATCACAGGCAGAATCTGCTCACACATTATTGTTATTGAACCTCCTCCCCCTGTGTTCATATGTGGATTTCTCCCTTCATCTTTCCCTCCTTCTTGGTCTGTACTCAGCCACACCATGTTCACCTGTTTTCCGGGGAGTCCTGGGGTTCCCTCCTTCCCCGGTACTCCATCTCTGCCCGGGACCCCCGGTTTGCCGGCTTCACCCTGCCAAAAGCACGAAAGCAATGCCTGCCTGACACACGAGCACACTGGCTGCGAGGGGCGGGCCAGAGCCGGACTATAGAGAAGTGCAGTGCAATACCCATATTACCCCTGAACAACCAAGGTGTGTCTTAGTTGAAGCGGACGCCACTGAACACCACTCACCACTTGTCCAGGCAGGCCCGGTGAGCCTTGTAATCCCTGAGGCAGAAACAGCGTAAATTTGAGAACGTCACCAGCGTTTCAAGTATATTTGGAGGTTTGCTGAGTGATGGGGCGCCGAGGTGTTTGCTTACCGAGGTTCCAGGAGGCCCCGAAGGTCCAGGCAGTCCCATGTTGCCCTGAGGACCAGGAGGTCCCTGCAACACGAAAGACAATGGGGAGCACAGTCATAAATGCCCTAACCTCAGATAAGCATAAAGGCAAAGTGTGGATGTCAAGACCGGCTTAGCCGCTGCTGCCAACCCTAAAGTCTCACCTGGATCCCGACTCCAGGCTCTCCCTGATTACCCTGCAGTTGACAAAGGCGAGCAGGGTGAGAATAAGACAACGGATTCCCGTCTTGTATTTCTGTACCTGAAACGGGAAGCTGACCTTAATTCCTGGTGGACCAGATACGCCAATGCTCCCAGCAGGACCCTGTGAAAACACAAAGCACATGGCTACATTGACATACCAGTGGGCCACCAGTGGGTCTTTGATAAGACATGCCTGTGAGAGTTCACGTGTGTGATGATGTCACTGCAACGTGCTTGCATGCAGTCTGGCTGCGTGGCATTCCGTAAATTCATTGTGCAGAACTCACCGGAGGTCCCTGCATTCCAGGTTCTCCAGGATTTCCCTGAAAAACATCACCCCGTTCAGCATTTGACATCATGTATTACTACGCTAGCTTACCAGGCAATTAAGTCATTAACTTGCATATAAAAGTCAGACACAGACAATGACATAGACAGTCTAGCTGTGAAAAAAGTAATGCACACGTGCAGACAGTCGCACACACACGACGAAAGCGACAAATCACCGTGTGCAGGTTATTACAAAAATGAGCTAAGAATGCAAAGCTGAGCTAGAGCAGCCCCCCCCCCCACGATTCAGAGAGCAACCAAGCATGTAAGAGCACCACACTCTCCCTTCCATAAGACACTAGATCCATAAGAAACTCAGAACATGTCCGAGGGCTCTGCAAACACTGGCTGCTTCTCATGAGCTTTTACTGGCATCTTAAATCCACCCTCCTTCAGCATGTTTATTTGTGAGGATCTCTCCGCTGACCCCAGGGGCAGATGGGGAGTCTAAAGTAAAAAATAATGATTCTGTCCCACTAGACATTTGAACGCTGCCTCTGTCTGAGCCTGAACTCTGCAGCCATTGCACTGCAGTTTTTATGTCCTTAGTCATCAGGCCGCCTGCACAGCAGACCCAACGATTCCTCAGTTAGCAGTAATGCGATGACTGTTTTAAATAGGATGGTTTGGACCTAGATTTTCCTTACAATGCTATATATAATTATATATAATACATAATGCATATATGATTAAATTCAGCCTCTAGGAATACGGTGAAAAATTTAAGATGCCGTAAATAGTTTATGAGTCGGCTTCTCGGCTAGCCGTTTCCCTGACAGTCTAAAATGTTTGCTGCTTGCTGGGCGTGACACTTACCGGCCTTCCCTGTGCTCCAGGGAACCCAGGCGAGCCCTGGAAAGGATAAGCGGGGGAGCATGGAAATGTGGTCGGGGTTCAGGGAAAGACAAGATGGAGAAGGGTGATACGAAGAGGTTCGAAGGTTGGGGAAAGAAAAAAAACATTTAAAGGGTTGGAACAATAATCATTATTTTCTGTTGGTCAGTGTTTCTCAAACCCAGTCCCCAGGGATGCCCAGACAGTCCATTGTTTTGCTCCTACCGGGAGCTGGGAGTGAGCAAAAATGTGACTGTCCAGGGATCATTAAGGACTGGATTGAGAAACACTGCTCAAGTTAATTGCTAAGCCCAAAGAGAAGCCCAAATACTCAGCAGGTCTTTCACTGCAAGCCGATAAGCAGACTGCTCTACTCGGCAGGCCTTTCACTGCAAGCTGATAAGCAGACTGCTCTACTCGGCAGGCTTTTCACTGCAAGCCTATAAGCAGACTGCTCTACGTGGCAGGCCTTCACTGCAAGCCGATAAGCAGACTGCTCTACTCGGCAGGCCTTTCACTGCAAGCCTATAAGCAGACCGCTCTACTCGGCAGGCCTTTCACTGCAAGCCGATGAGCAGACTGCTCTACTCGGCAGGCCTTTCACTGCAAGCCGATAAGCAGACTGCTCTAC
>JABFDZ020000109.1:6652685-6666667 GCA_019775955.2 Pollimyrus isidori
CACTCTGAATGATCATACCCCCCCCGTACAGGCCAGCAGACCACATCTGTAATGCCACTCAACATTGTCTATTGATCAGATTCAAAGACCTACCGAGAATCCATCTGGTCCCTTTTCGCCTCGATCACCCCTGTCCCCTTTTTCCCCACGAGGCCCTGGGGCACCCTAAAGCAAGAAAATAGCATCAAACACACAACTGTAGTAGCATCTAAAAAAAGGTCAGCGAGTATCTGGCCGCACAGACAGCGTGAAGCCATACGCGATTTTCCGAACACTGGTGAGCACGCACAGTTAGAAATCCATCCATCTTTGCAATCCATTCATGGTTTGTGGGGACCCTGAAGCCCATCCCAGAGAGCACAGGGGGTGTGACACCCTCCAGGGGACGCATGTCCATTACAGGGAACGCCATTCCATCATTTAGAGACACCAACTCACTTAAAGTGTCCTTTGAACAGTATGAGGAGACTGGAGTCCCCAAAGGAAAACAGCACAGACTCCTCATACAAAGAGCTGGGTGCAGGTGGGACTCAAACCCACAACATGCTGTGAGGATACGGCACTAACCTCTTACCCACCTTACAGGCCACAAGGAAAAATAAGGAAAAACAATTACAAGAAACAAGAAATATGGAGAAATCGGTACCTGGTCCCCATTAGGCCCGGCCACACCTCTGTCGCCTGCCTCACCCTTCAGCCCTTTGGGTGCCAGCGTGCCCATGTGCTCCTTTAGGAATTGTGATATATCCACCGGTTCACCCTAAGAAATAGGACACGTACTGCTATAGATCAAGCACATTAACGGGGAAGACAGACACCCAGCAGCGAAGGGGAGAGCCATCCTCCGTCCGTGCTCATGTGCTAGTGAGGTGGCTGAGCTATCCAGGAGGCCCCACCGGACTGAAGACGCAAGGCACTGGGGGTTAGGGGATCGGGGCTAAGGTTGGCAGGCCAGCTATATAAATGCTTCTCTAGCTGTATGTAAAATTCAAGAATAATCCACTGCAAAAAGGCAAGTAGATTTCAATACAAGGGTGTATGTCCCAGGGAGAGATGATGTCAGGAGACATGCTCTTCATTCACCTGTCATTCATAAAGGTTAGACAGCAGTCATCTCTTTCCTCACTAGGCTTTCCTCACAAAATGACTTCATTCTCTCGCACGTTCACTCCCCTTTTTGCACAAAGGCTAAAACCACAATGAAGTTCTCATTCTCATCTTCCCAACAGGTTTGTCTGCCTTTGTGACAGAAGTGAATCTTCAGAGGAACTGTGAGATTGTAAAGGTTACCTTGGGTCCCTGAGGACCAGTCAATCCCGGCACCCCCGGTTTGCCCTGGAAAAAGAACAGAAGTTAAAAATGAAAAATGAATGAATGTGTACTATTCCGGGATAGGACTAATAATCCTAAGTGGTTAATGGTCCATTTACCCATTCATCTTCTATATCTCTTAGCCAACACAGATTCAGAGTGTTTTTTAGTTACACATGTTGCGTTGGTGGGGTAAACGGAATTTTATTTTTAAGGTCTTTTTATCACAGATAAGTCAGTTTAAAATGCTACATATGAAGTACAGATGTCAAAATCTAAGAGTGTTATTAAGCTCAGCTTGCAGCTACTAAGATGGAATGTTAACAGGGCAATATACTGTATGCCTCTCAGTTGACTCTCCACATGAAGAGAGTTCCCTCCAAAATTACTGGCATCCATCCATTTCCATACCCACTTGTTATATATATGGTCATGATGGTTACCCTTGGAAAATAAAAGCAAAATGTGCTGTGAAGTCTTAAATGCTGATACTCTTTCTTTCAAAATATTAAAGAATGGTTAATTATAAGGTAACAGCCAAGAGTCTTTCCTATAATGCTTTATGATGTTTGAGGACACTGGGCACGACATCTGAGCCCTTTCCTCCATAGAGAATCACTCTAGATCCTTCATATTTCGGGCTCCACACTTGTGGCTGCTCCCCATCAGCTGCTCCCACGGTTTAGCTTAGGGGACTGGAATGGGTGCCAATAAGGCAGAGTGATGATGGTACTCACAGCATCGCCCTTGGTCCCCCTTTCTCCAGACTCCCCCTGGATGTAACATGTGATGTCATGGTTACATGATAGCTACTCATAACAATACTACTACTACTACTGCTAATAATAATAATAATAATAATAATAATAGATCTGCAGATGCCCTTTTCCTGCCCACCTTTTCACCCGGCCTCCCAGCCTCGCCTAACTCGCCCGCCCGTCCCGGAACTCCAGGAATGCCGGGCTTCCCTGGCTCCCCCGCCTGTCCTGGGGTCCCCTGGGGGCCACGCTCTCCAATAGCCCGGCCTGGGGATCCTGGGGGTCCCTCTGGCCCCCGTTCCCCCTGCTCTCCCTTCATGCCTCGCTCACCGGGTATGCCACGGGGCCCCTGGCAAAACAGTCATGCGACACAGCCATTCAGGCATGGGGGGGCCCGAAGACACATGGCATCATTCATGCGGCGACTGGGCCACTTACGTCTGTCCCCGGAGAGCCGCTCTGCCCAGGATCACCCTTCGTGCCTTTCTCTCCTCTCTCTGGGGAACTAAACGTTACGGCAGTTTTTTCCGTTAAAGACTTCAGGTCCTCAATCTGCACAGAAACAACGTGTATGAGGCTACTGCTGTCGAAATAAAATCACCAACCATCTGGCATCTGACCACAAGGTGAAACTTGGCGAGAACAACGTACCCTGATTTTATATTGCAAGAGAGCTTCTCTGACATCCTAAAAGCAAAGAATAGAGCGGTTTTCAGGAGGAGAACAGAAAGCAAATGGCTGGAAATGTTCCGATACAGAATATTTTTCTCATTACTCTGCCGAGTAAATTAGAGGTGGTACTCTTACCACTGGCATCCCAGGTTTGCCGGGCATTCCGTCCTCGCCCGGGTCTCCCTGTCAGGCACATGGAGAAGAGACGGGCGCTTTACCCCACATGTGAACAGCAAAGAACACGCCGAGCCCAACGCACACGTCCCCGGTCTCTCTGCTGGTGTGAATCTGGCGCAGAGCTGCCTGAACACACTCTCATCCCAGCCGGGCAGCAGACTTACATGGTCGCCCTTTGGTCCTATATCCCCTTTATCTCCCTGCGGCACAAGGAAAGCAGCCAGAGGTCAAATTAAAACAAAGGGGCAAATTGTAGGTCTTTACGCAAGGCACAGGCAAACTTATATAAGCCGACAGGCTGGACAGACTCACTCTAGATCCTACGGCCCCCGGGATTCCAGGCACTCCCTGTATAAGAGAGACGCAGAAAGACTGAGACAGAAGAATTCCAGCACAAACAAGCCACAGCCTGATTTTTGGGGTGTAAATACTCACTGGGGTTCCTGGTGGACCTTGGGGTCCGGGAATAGGCAGCTCTGTCCCTTTCACATATACCACCTAGCAGAGAATATAGAAGAAAGAGGGATGTGCAGGGAAAGAAGGTCGAACGTTACATTGTAACAACAGGACACATACAGGTATGTATTCATATATTTTTTGGGACTGTCCATTCATTACTATGGGATAAATCCTGATCCCAACAATGACAATCCTAACCCCTACCCAGCCCGAACATTAACTATAAATAATCAAGCAAAATACAAGACTTTTGGCATATTTTGTTTTTTTTTTAATGCAGTCAAAGATTTTTATAAAATTGAGTTTCCCCTTGTGGGGGGAGAAAAAATGGTCCCCACAATGTCAAAATAAAAGGCTTTTATAACTTTGTGGGGACAGTTGATCCCCACTGTGTAATATATACATCAGATACACACAGAGTGGAAAACAGATATGCAGGCTGACCTGACCCGGGGGGCCAGGATTTCCAGGGGGTCCTGGAACTCCAGGAACACCAGGAGAACCCAGTGCCCCCCCATCCCCACGATCTCCCTTCTGTCCATCCCGTCCCTGGAGCACACAAGCACCAATGAACCCATGGATTAGGACTCCATGTTTGGTCACTCAGACAAGGTGTTCCTAGCATGCTATAATATAACATCGTATGTATGCAACATATGGGCGTCCACCTTCTCGTCACTTACACAGAAACGTGCTGCTGGTTCATGCATATATAATTCTACTACTTAAATGAAGAACTTTCCAGAATGTGCTAACGAGGATGCCCAGAAGATCAAATGGAGTATGGAAGGACATGAGAAATAAAAAAAATGCAGATCCAAGGACATAAACCTTTAGAAAAACAGCAGCATATTGTAAAGACAGGGAAGGAAGCATCTGACAGACACACTCACGTCTCTCCCCGGCGATCCGCCATCTCCCCTTTCACCCTGCAGCAAGACACACGGTTAATTTTTATCACTTTGGGATGACATGACTCTGATACATGGGTCTGGGAGGAGACGTGGTGCTCGCTGCCTCCTGACCTTCTTGCCGTCTTCCCCTGGTGTGCCGTCCTCACCCTGAGGAGAAACAGGGAAACAAGGCATGTGATGCAGGGCCAGGGTTCCGGAATACCGCCCTCTGCGGAGTGTAACGTGGAACTACAGGGTCTCTTTTTGAATGATAAAGGTCGGTAGTCTAGTCGGCAGACCTACCATCCTCCCGGGAGTGCCCGGCTTTCCGTCGTCTCCGGGTTTTCCCTGGAAAAAAGACGAGTCAGAAGGAAAACAGAACTCGGCTAGAGGCAAAGTGAAGTACATTAGAGGCATAGAACGCGTAACGCATGCAGTGACCGAGAGGCCACTGAGTGCGGGTGTATATGCATGAGTGTGAGTCTCACGGGGGTGCCGAGGTTCCCTGGGGGGCCAGCCGGCCCTGGGGGGCCCTGCTCTCCTCTCAAGCCTGGCAGTCCCTGGAGGCCGGCACAATCGAGAAGAAAGTATCAAGGGAATGCTCAGGCGAGTTAAACAGGTCACATCTGCAAGTTCTGCATGGGCCACAATATGAAATCATATTTAAAGGAAACTTTATATGCCCAATTTATTAAATGTGATATGAATAATACATGTAAAGAAGTATAGATTCAGAGCTGATTTTAAAGTATACTTACATCTCTCCCTGAATCGCCTTGTTTTCCTGGATCCCCCTGAAGCATAAATCCATTAGAATAACTGTAGTATTAGGTCAAAAACACAAATTGTCATAAACCATGTACATGCTGCTGCGTGCGTCTAGAACGTAGAAGCGTTCTTCAACAAAAGCTCTATTCTCATCCCCTCTGTTCTCCTCCAACTCTTGGCACTCCTGCAGGCTCATCCAGGTTTAACCATGAAGCATGGCTTCACCAGCTACTGTAAAGGGCTCGACAGGGCTGTTTGGCCCCACGAGGACAGAAGAGCCGGTGGCACTGACCCGTTGGCCTGGAGGTCCAGATGGGCCCGGTTTTCCGTCCAGTCCATTGCGTCCATCCAGCCCGGAAGCACCGCGCTCACCCTTCACAGGTAGACAACAACAGAAGGAGGCGATCAACTAATATAACAGCAGGGCTGGCAGTTCATAAAAAGTACATGTGTTCCTTCTCTTCTTAAGTTTCTACACATTATGCGTTTTATAATGAGAGATGCTTTATTGACCCTCATGGGGAAATTCTCTTCACACCACTCCAAACCTGCTTTCGGTAGGTGAGAGCAAGCTGGCTGCAAAGGGCAGCCACCCAGAGAGCTGGGGGTTAAGGGCCTTACTCAAGGACCCACAGACGTATTGAGGCCAGACTTAAACAAGTGACCTTCTCATAACAGGCACAGAAGCTTAGCCCGCTGAGCCACACGCTGCCCTCAGGTCATGTTAGAACCAGAACAGTTAAGAGCTGCAGACAGTGGGCTCAGTTTCAAGAAGATTCTGGCTGTAATAATTATTCTCTCTCTTCCTTGTAAATATCTCCTTCACCGAGGAGGGGTGGGTAAAGTTGCATAGGGAACTATGCAGTCTAGATGACACCACAACCAGATCAATGATCAGGATTGTATTATGATCCATTAGCTTTTGATATTTGTGTTGGGTTCTAAGCTTCACTAAATGAATGACTCTACGCCTTGTGAAATAATGCACTTGGTCAAACTCCAGGAGGTGAAGTACAGGAGCCCCCGCCACCATGCGGCATGGCCTCCAACTGCAGCTAATCCCACTGGGAATCAGGATTCAGGATTGGGAGACAGGACCCGCTGGAATGGCGGCCAGCGACACCAGCCAATTCACAGCTCAGGATCCTCCAGACTAGTTACATGTTCTTAGCATTTGCTACATTAATAATTATGGTCTGTGCCTTCCATGTTCAGGAGTTTCTCTGTTTACCTCCTAATAAATATTTCATGACCTTATACAGCAGAGCAAGTTACCATGGTGATTTAACGGGTGCTTTACAGTCTCCGCAGTCAACAAAACCCAGTTAGTCTTAATGAACTAATTACCTTGTTTGGACATGTTTAATTGCTTGGTTTGCTTCCTTGGCTGAGTCATTCTGCTGATATTATTCAGCATTTTTTATTTTTGTTTAAGTTTTCCACTTTTTTTTAACAGTCATTTCAAAGGCATTGGGTCAAACGGTATTTCTTATTTTAGAAAGTCCTGTCCCATGTTGCTAATCTCTGCTGCCACATTATAATGCACCGGCCTGCAGTGTCCGCACTGACTGCACAAGTTAGTGTCGTCAGTGAGCTGAGGATCACGAGCCACATCTCACCTTCTCCCCTGGGGCTCCTCTTTCTCCCGAATCTCCCTGAACAGACCAGGACAGGACAGGAAGCACATTAGCTACATACAGACACTGGGAGAGCCAGAGTGACAGGCAGAGGCTAGGACTGTCCACTCACCCTGGGTCCTGGAGGGCCCCTCTGTCCCTCTGCACCCTAAAGACACGGAGAAGAGAATGACAGCGTGTCCCCAACATCAATAGCCCGGTGCTTCCAGAGCAGTTGATCTCACAGAAAAATCGTAATTACTGTGGTGTCCAGCACCACTATTACACAGGGTTCAAACATATTTTGAATATAAAATATCCTTCCATTTATCCATGCATCCATGTTTGAATCACTCTGTTCACTGTTTTGTGAGGGTACAGCCCTTGTAACAAGCAAAGGTGCACATCGCTACTCTATTTTTCTGACAGTGTATATAACTAATTACACTTAATGAAGCGTAACTCAATGAGGACACACATTTATTGAGGGCCATCCCAGAGAAACAAGCTCACTTACCGGCAGTCCCCCAGGCCCCGGAGGTCCCATCTCACCCTTCTGGCCTTTGCTTGCACCCTGCCGGGACAAAGAATGACATCAGCTTTTAGCAGAGAGACAAGCACCAGAAGAATGACATGATCTTTCAGCAGAGACACAAGCACCAAAAAGAATGACATGATCTTTCAGCAGAGACACAAGTAGCATTAGCTGGTTTCATCCTGAATGTTTTGTAATCAGGCAGCTCCTTCCCCGCCTCTCCGAGGGGACCTCGCCCTATATGTCATATCCTTACTTAGTAAAATAACAGACATCTACACTTCAGGAGCTGTTTCAGAAAGGAGATGCTCAGCAGTACTGACTGGAGTTTACATAATTCTGCATGAGATTCCAAGGTCGTTAAGGGGCGGTGCCATGCTTCCCCCTGCGCCTCTGCACATCGACAGGCCTATGCTCTCTCTGGTAGCTCTAGACCATCCTTTGACCAGGCTAAATGGATCAAAGATGCGGACTGCACTGTTGGACTAAGATACAGACCACGTGGTATAACTGGATCAAAGATGCAGGTTATACTGTAGGACTGAGATACAAACCACGTGGTACAAATGGATCAAAGATGTGGACTGTACTGTTGGACTAAGATACAGACCACGTGGTATAACTGGATCAAAGATGTGGACTGTACTGTTGGACTACGATACAAACCACGTGGTATAAATGGATCAAAGATGCAGGCTACACTATAGGACTGAGATACAAACCACGTGGTATAAATGGATCAAAGATGCAGACTGCACTGTAAGACTGAGATACAAACCATGTGGTACAAATGGATCAAAGACGGAGACTGCACTGCAAAACACAGATACCAAACACATGATATAAATAGATCAGGGGTACAGACCATGCTGTATAAATGGCTCAAAGATGCAGACTGCACTGTAGAACACAGATACAGAACGCATGGTAGAAATGCATCAGGGACACAGATCACGGCATATAAACGCATCAGAGATGGCAGCAATTACACGTCCATACCTCTTGTGTTTTTGAAGGCACCGAATCCTCCACCTGAGCCAATAAAGAAGGGGAAACAGATCATTGACTACAGGCCTGACACGGGGGGGGGGGATGAACTCATACACTGTTGGATTAAGCAAGGAGGCAAACAAGAATCACCAGCTTCACAAAGATGAGGATAAAACAGAATACAATGACACTAGTACCCTAGAAACAGACAGATTTGGGATATAAAGCCACAGATTTCTCTTACATGTGCAACATTGCTCATGGTCTCAGGGTTGGGCTTTCCAGCAAAGGAGCACCTGGCTTACATGGATTGTAATTATTCCAAGTCATTATTAGAGTGAAATAGAAGCTCACCACTTTCCCTGGGGGTCCAGGGACGCCTGGAGGTCCCTGAAGAGAAAGGCATTCCATTAGTATTTTGTCATTTTGTGTTTTGTCTAGTGCTGCCCATAACCAGGCAGTGACGGGGGGGGTCAGTGCCAGGGGTGAGAGTTGCCAGTGCTGATTGACGACATTATATCTTTATTAATCCTGTGGAAATTGACAGATCAACCTACAGGCCCACATTTAGTAATCAAATTAAAAAACACATGTACAGGATCTTCCCGTTCTGTAAAATTACAGAGTTACAGAAGGGATATGGGGGGGGTAGGATGGTTGGGGAAAAATATGTCTCCATTAAAAGTTCAGAAGGTAATTAATGGACTATTGACTTTACACCTAAATGGCACAGCCATGTCCAGTAAAGTGTGCTTTGAGCATTACACTACTGGGGACAATGTACACCATGTAACTTTAATATTATGTCTTTTTATATGCATTCATTAACAACTGCACTGTGTTCATGCACTGCCAGTGACTGTAAGCAAGACAGCTTCACACATGCAGCTTGAACATACACACAAACATTGAAATACTAATTACATCTATAGTAATTAAATTCCTCTTTTTTGTTGAAAGATATTGCAGCAAGAAAACTGAATATGAAGCTAGCTTTACCATGGTGTTTGAACTGAACCCACTTTCTGTAATATTTCAATATAGATCTGCATATCCTTTATACTCATGTTTTTGGCTTTAATATCTTTTGACAAAAGCCACCATCACTCCTTGGTTTTCTGGATTTCTTTATGAGCAAATTTTAATAGATGTTTCAGTGCTTCCCTGTGTACTTCATGGTGGCCAAGATTGACACATTGATACCAATATATTGATTTTTACAAAATAAGGACCAATGTCGATATGTTACCCAATATAGGTAGGTATATAGATTGCATGCATTTATTTCAATTGCATATAGGTACAGTAAATGGACTGTGTGTATGTATTTGGATTGTATTCAGGTATTTGGATTGTACGTAGGTATATGGACTGTATGCACGTATTTGGTCTGTATGCAGGGTGTTTGTATTGGATGTAGGTATAAGGACTGTGTGCAGGTATTTGTACTCTATGCAGGTATTTGCTATTCACTTTTCGCAGCATGACCAAAAAGGGTAGGGGCTGCATAGTTCTTGACTGGGGAAGTTGTGGAGCCTGAGCTATGTGTGGTGTGTAGGGAAGGTGGTTTTGGGCCCACTCACCTGAGCGCCCTTGTCTCCCTTTGAGCCAGCAGGTCCAGGGCTGCCCTGTGGATGTGCAGAAGCACACACATGAAGACAGACAAGGGGAGATGAGTACGAGCATATACATAAAACACAAATGGCAAGGCAGACGAAAGACAACTGTATACATAGACGAACAGAGTGACACAGTGCCTTTGACTAGATGTGTATGTTTAAGTTTTATGCCTGCAGTGTGGGGGTGGTCCAGGTTTTGGGGTGTAATTTCCCTCTCTGGCTAGGATGTGTGTGTGTGTGTGTGTGTGTGTGTGTCTAATATCCTCTTAATGTAATGGAAACCTGTTATTTTGACATTGTGGGGACAGCTGTTCAAGTCTCCACAAAGATCAGTCAATGCAATGAATAAACTAAAATGTCTCATATTTTGTTTCGTTAATTATGGTTAAGGTTTGGGCTAGGTAAGAATTAACGTTAGGTTGGGATAAGAGTTTCCCCATATAATTGAACAGAGAGTCCCCACAAAGATATAGTTACAAACTTGTGTGTGTTTATGTGTGTGTATGGGTTTACACACATTGAGGGGACCAAATGTCCCCAAAAAGTAGTACAATCTATTATTATGTAATACACAATATAAACCTCACAATATAAACCTCAATTATATAAAAATCTGTGGAGAGACCTTACTGTAACAGTAATATGCGTTTGTGAAGTTTGCATATTCCCTTTGTGTTCAGAACACTTTCCTCTAGATAGGTTTCTCCCACAGTCAGAAATATGTGCTTAGTTGTGAATGTCTGCAGCTTCGGAACACTGTGCTGGTTCATTTTAATACATATCTGAGTTATCAAACTAGTGAGCGCTATTGTTGCAACAATGCATCTAATTGCAACAATGCATCTGTGATTGTTAACATGAAAAATGCTGATAATAGTACAGTGTTATCTCAGGTCTCAAACTTAATCCGTTCTGGACTCCGAATCGAATTCTAAAAAGTTCGAGTTCTGAACAAATTTTTCCCATAAGCGATAATAGAAAACCAATTAATTGTCCTGGCCCTTGAAAATTACACCTAAATATGTCCTTTTTTATCATTTAAACACAAAAACTGAACAGGATAAAACAAGAAGAGCATTTTATTTCTTAATGGCTTCCAAAATGATAAAGATCTTAACCCAACATTACCCCTGTCCAGCCCCGATCGTCCTCTCCTTCCGTGTGTCATACCCCCTCGTTAACCTCGTGTGGGATCCCCATGTGATCAGCTGTTTCTGGTTGTTGTCATTAGTCCTCTGTTTTAAGTCCACGGTTTGGTTTGTTTCCCCAGTCTGGTCATTGGGGGCATTCGACTTGCTTACAGTGCTGGCTTAAAGCAACGCATTCTGACCCAGACACAATGCATAACGGTTAGATACATTGCGACCTCTCACCCAGCTGCACAAACTGGAACCGCCTCCGTGACAACACACCTTTGCCCTTATTGGTTGTAGAGTTTAGTTACACATAGGACATTTGTATCCCAGTCAGTTCTGATGCATAATCTGCTATTTCTCCTGAATATCACGTAAAGCAGTGAGAACTCGTTTTCAGGTAATTTACCTGGTAAAATAAAGTTTAAATAAAAGACAAAAATGCTCTAACAATACACATAATTTAGTGGTTAATTTATTGTTAGTTACTGTAATGTTGCACTGCTTTATTTGGTTAATCATCCAGTCTGTGAAGAAAACGTTCAAGTAGGAATTGCATTGTAGTATGACTCATTTCCTGGCACGTATAATTTATATAGGTTTGTTCGACTTTCAAGAGTTCTAGTGAGTTTGAGAACTGAGGTACCACTGTAATAAATGTTTGTTTTATAGTAATTCACACATGGGGTGAATATAAGAATGAAATCTGTGAATGCTGTCTCACATTACGGCCATGTTCCCCAGGGTCTCCTAGGTCGCCCTTTTCACCCCGACTTCCTGGCTGGCCTGCCAGACCCTACAAGAAGAACAACCAAATCACAATCCAATACACTGAATTCAGAGTTAGTAATGGCCTGAGTTGGAGATGCACATTGTGTGACATCCATATACTATATGTAATATGATTTAGATCTGTCTTTGGACAGTTTATCAGCTTCAGCAACCTGAATCTTGCCCTCTGTCAGGTTTCAGAGTGAGTACCTATGCTAAGTGCCGAGTGTGGATCCTTCTGTCCGGCTTCAGAGTAAATATCTGTGCTAAGTGTCGAGTTTGGGTCCCTCTGTCAGGCTTCAGAGTGAGCACCTGTGCTGAGTGCCGAGTGTGGGTCCCATTGTCAGACTTCAGAGTGAGTACCCGTGCTGAATGCCAAGTGTGGATCCCCCTGTCAAGCTTCAGAGTGAGCACCTGTGCTGAGTGCCGAGTGTGGGTCCCATTGTCAGGCTTCAGAGTAAAGACCTGTGCTGAGTGCCTAGTGTGGGTCCCTCTGTTAGGCTTCAGAGTGAGTACCTGTGCTGAGTGTGAATTCTTCTGACAGGCTTCAGAGTGAGTACCTGTGCTGAGTGCCTAGTGTGGGTCTCTTTGTTAGGCTTCAGAATGAGTACCTGTGCTGAATGCTGAGTGTGGATCCTCCTGTCAGGCTTCAGAGTGAGTACCTGTGCTGAGTGTAAAGTGTGGGTCCCTCTGTCAGGCTTCAGAGTGAGTACCTGTGCTGAGTGCCTAGTGTGGGTCCCTCTGTTAGGCTTCAGAGTGAGTACCTGTGCTGAGTGTGAATTCTTCTGACAGGCTTCAGAGTGAGTACCTGTGCTGAGTGCCTAGTGTGGGTCTCTTTGTCAGGCTTCAGATTGAGTACTTGTGCTGAGTGCTAAGCGGGAATCCTTCTGTCAGGCTTCAGAGTGAGTACCTGTGCTGAGTGCTAAGTGTGGGGCCCCCTGTCAGGCTTAAGAATGAGTACCTGTGCTGAGTGCCTAGTGTGGGTCCCTCTGTTAGGCTTCAGAATGAGTACCTGTGCTGAGTGCTGAGTGTGGATCCTTCTGTCAGGCTTCAGAGTGAGTACCTGTGCTGAGTGTGGATCCTTTTGTCAGGCTTCAGAGTGAGTACCTGTGCTGAGTGCTGAGTGTGGATCCTTCTGTCAGGCTTCGGAGTGAGTACCTGTGCTGAGTGTGAATCTTTTGTCAGGCTTCATAGTCAGTACCTGTGCTGAGTGTAAAGTGTGGGTCCCTTTGTCAGGCTTCAGGGTGAGTACCTGTGCTTAGTGCTAAGTGTGGGTCCCACTGTCAGGCTTAATAATGAGTACCTGTGCTGAGTGCTGAGTGTGGATGCTTCTGTCAGGCTTCAGAGTGAGTACCTGTGCTGAGTGCTGAGTGCAGATCCTTCTGTCCACCCAAACTCACCCTTAGTCCTCTCTCGCCTTGTTTTCCAGGTGTCCCAGGTTCTCCCTACAATCCAAATGTGTGTTAATGCTTGACACGTCTGCACAGCCGTGCAGGTATGTGTCTATGACAACAACAGCACTCTCTGCCAGATGCTGGTAACAGTCAGTAATTATATCATCTGCTTCTAAAGGCACTGAACTCACCCTGGCAAGGAGGACAGAGAGCACTTACCGGCAAGCCTTCATCACCCTTCTCTCCTCTTTCTCCCTGCAGCAGAACATACGTGGATTATTCTAGGAGGTAATTGGAACACTGGACAGGAGTCGACATTATCTCCAGTGACACGGGCCAGTGGTGAGAGAGTCTGAGGATGAAGGGAAGTCGGGACTGGGGGAGCTCCAGCTGCAGGGGCAGCAATGTTCGAGACTACAAAGTCAGCAGAGTGCGGTCAGGGCTGACTGCCGACAGATTGTTACTATGGTGACAGTGAGGTCAAGCTGCAGCGGGCGAAACGGACCTCCTTCCCCTTGGGTCCGGCTGGTCCGGCAGATCCCGGCCTCCCTGGCTCTCCACTCTCCCCTGGGTCGCCCTGGTCTCCCTGCGGCACAGACATGGCAATCAGGCCGAAATACAGCACAGATATGGCTGATCGGCACCACAGACGCATTCAGATACACAACAAACCGGCATGATGCACCCACCACCTGAAGAGATGAGGGTACAAAGTGAGGATACTAAACTGCAGATATTTATACATCCCTGGCAGCTGCCATGGGGCATCACAGTGCAGTGCAACCCCCCCAGCTATAACACCCCTCAGTGCAGTGCAACCCCCCCAGCTATAACACCCCTCAGTGCAGTGCAACCCCCCCAGCTATAACACGCCACAGCGCAGTGC
>JABFDZ020000109.1:6674997-6688907 GCA_019775955.2 Pollimyrus isidori
AGAGAGTCACATAGATCCAGAGGGAGCAGAGCAGCACCAACACAGCTGGAGAGAGTCACATAGATCCAGAGGGAGCAGAGCAGCACCAACACAGCTGGAGAGAGTCACATAGATCCAGAGGGAGCACATCGGCACCAACAGAAGCAGCAGCGAGTTGCTTAGCTGGTTCCTATCACAGCATCTCACCTTGATGGAGAGCCCAGGGGAACCGGGCCTCCCTGGAAGACCATCCTGTCCTGGAAGCCCAGGGGGCCCGGCGCTGCCTTTGCTCCCATCGATCCCTGCACGTCCGGACGGCCCCTTGAGGACGACAGCACATCACGTGGGGCCCATGGGATAACCTGTGCGGTGATGTCGCACGCTCGGAAAGAGGCGGCCTCTCACCTGTATCCCGGGAAGGCCTGGTTCTCCTTTCCGGCCCGGCAGGCCGCCTCCGATGGCACCTCCGGGGTCACCCTGGAACAGCAGCAGCCCGGCGTCACACTCCACAGAACCACAGCGGAGCGCCGCACACGGACATCACGCCATCACTCACCCGCTCGCCTTTCTCCCCCTTTGGGCCGAGTGTCCCCGCCGAGCCTGGCTCGCCCTGTCACAGGTTGATGGCAGTGACACAGTGACACAGTCTCATGCTATGCTAACAGGGTTACACAGCTACAAGCTACATGTTTTAGCCACGGAGCCCAGAGACACTGAGCAGCCCAGTACCGCCAATATACAGAGAAATCGGAATTCGGTGGAGCTCTGCTCAGGAGCGGCATGGGGAATAACCAGGAAGCACTATCCAGAAGCGATGACAGCAGCTACTTACGGGATCGCCCCGGATACCAGGCAGGCCCGGCGTTCCCTGTCAAACGCACAGCAGACGGCTGTAGGTGTGGCACACACTCAGATTCAAAAACATCAGAGGCGGGGGGCCAGCAGGCCACAGACTCACTTGAACACCGGGGGGGCCCAGACTCCCAGGCCGGCCGGGCAGACCGGGGCTGCCATCCAGCCCCGGAAACCCCTGGGGAGGGAGAGAGACGAGAGGCGACGCCCTAAGCACGGTGCGTGTGAGAGTCTCCCCGCACTAGCGACACTCTTGGAGCACCACACTTACCCTCTCTCCCTTCTCCCCAGGAATCGCCTCGCTGCGGCCTGGCAGGCCAGGGCGGCCCTCGGGCCCAGGGGACCCATCCCTCCCCGGGAGTCCGTCACGACCCTGGGGGGGGGGGGCACGGGAGACGTGAGATTTTGGTCATGGAGAAGAAATTCAGGTTGAGAAAACTGATCCAAGACAACGAGGCTTGTGAGTCAGAGAGCCGATGGCAGTGGTGGACATTTCAGGTCCAGAAAGTAAAAATCCAGACCAAGATTTTGTGTCAACCAGCCTTCTAAGTATAAAGAGTCACAGTGTCAGAGTGCTGAACTGTTTGGTTGGAACAAAATCTTGGTCTGGATTTTTACTTTCTGGACTTGAACTTTCCACCTCTGGCCAGGTGAATACTCACGGGCTCCCCCTTGCGGCCATCGGCACCATCCCTGCCTCTCTCCCCCTGGCAAGATCAAGAAAAGCAAGCTAGCAGCAGATACGACAGACGGCGGCTGCATCTAATTGGCCCGGATCCACCGTGGAAATGTCTCCGGTAGTACAAAGCACACTCACCTTCTCTCCCCGCTCCCCTTTCTCGCCCTGAGTCGAGGAGGTGAGAGACAGCAAAATGACAGCAGGACAGTCAGGGAGGAGAACCACAAAATGGGTAAGAGCATCTCAGAGGAGCATCAGGCGGCATCCATATGGCAAATGAGATATTAAGACCAAGGCACGGCAAACGAGAGAGCGAGGGATGGGAGAAGGGAAGGATCTGGCGGCACTCACCCGAGGACACTGCAGGGTGCAGCGCTCCGGCACCTGTGAGACACACACAACACATGGGGACCCTGCATGCCGGAACCACACTGACGGACCCGCTGCCCCCTTCCCCGGCCCGCCAGCCTCACCTGCCCGCCCCCTTGGCCCTGGGCAAACCCACATAGCAGGTCGGCCAGATCCGTGTGCAGGTGGAGCAGCTGGCCGGCGTCCTGCGCATACAGGACATCCGGGGTGCTGCCATCTGTCCCCACCCGCCTCAAGGCCTCCATGGCATCGGGACCAATGGCCACCCGCAGCACTGTCACCCCTGGGGGGCAAGACAGATGGGGGGGTGGAGCTCAGCTGGATAATAACTGGGGAAATACACTGTGAAAAGGTCATATTGGGTCCCGCTTGATCATTGGCTGTTTAAATCCAGCCTCCATTTTGTGTGAGTGTGGAATCTGTGCTGCTCCCCCGTGGTGGTCCAATGCTTGAGGAAGCGCACTTGTGATTGAAAGGTTGCTGGTTTGAATCCCTAACTAGCAAGATAACACCGTGGTACCCGAAGCAAGTCACTTCCCCACATATGCTGCTCCCATAGTACTAAGTAAAAGGCGCCCATTGCTGTTTACAGATTTAATCCCAATCCATGTTTGTGAGTTCAGGAGGAAACTGGAATAACACAGGGAGAACACGCAAACTCACAGGAAGTGGGCGAGAATCCAACCCAAAGTCCGTAGTGCTGCCCAAAAAGCCACCACATCACCCTCAAGTTTATTGGCCCAAAGTCCTGCAGCTGTCATATGGTTACACACGCCCTTCGGATCAGAACTACGTTCCAATGGGCAGCAGGCTTATTGCAGCTAAATGAGCTGGATTTCTGTCCACTACAGCTGGAAAAGACTGAGAATGCATGCATAAAGACAAGAAGCAGAGACAGGGTACGAGACGTGCAGGACTCAGTACTGTAAGATGCCATTCATTCCGCGTCACACATTAGAGTCTGGAATATGAAGGCAGCTGTCAAACGTGATACATTTCATGTTGCTACACTGTTAGCAGTTGCCAGGGGCGCTCAAATCTGGAATTCCAGTGTGAGATACGGCTGCGGGTTCGAGGATCAGTGCTGCGTCTCGTTCGCTTGTTACCGACGGACCTGCGGCACGCACTGTATTCAGGGGGCCAATGATGTCGTCGGAGGATTTGCCGTCCGCGATGAGAACCAGGACGCCAGGAAAGTCGAGCCTGCGGCCAGAGGCGGTGGAGAGGAGGCGATCTCTGGCAAAGTTCACTGCCAGGCCTGCGGGGGGAGACAGAGACTGTCAAGTGAAACGTCCGGGACGGCAGTCTGAAGGGTGCATCGACACAGAAGGTGCAGGCCAGGGTCGACTGTACCGATGGTGTTTCCCGGCTCCTCGTTAAACGGCGTGGACGAGATCTCCTGTAGCATGGTCTCGTTGTTGTTATGGCGGCTGAGCAGGAAGCCCACCTTGGGGTGGGAGCTATATCTCACCAGCCCCACCTAGAGGGTACAAGGGGAACTCCACCAATCAGACACAATCTCTTTGCAAGAACGATGCAGAACCCTCTGCTCTGACAACAGCGAGGGGGAGTGATTTACCTGGGAGCCGTGTGGCCCAATGGAGGGCAGCGACCTCACCATGCTGCGCATGAGGGACAACACTGGCAGCGCTAGGCTAGCCCGGGTTCGAGAGGCGGGGACCAGGAACACTATGTCCAGGCGGCCATCCAAGCAAACTAAGAAAGTGAAAGATAGGGATAATGAAAGAAAACAGAGAGACAAGAAAACAAGTAAATGAGCAGAAAGATGGACAAAAAAAGGGGATCCAACTGGATCTACCCGGCAGATCTATGCTTCCTGACGTTGTGATTATAAAAAGAGAGGAGAGGAGAGAAGATAACATGAGAGGTGGAGGAGAGAGAGCAGGAAGGATATAGAAGAAGGGGTATTCCTCACCTGTGTGATCCTCGACGGAATCCTCAGGGCCAAAATCACTCCCAAACACGGGCTGGATGGTGAAGCGGTACTGGTGGCCCAGACGCAGTCCGGTGACCCGGTACGACGTGGATGAGCCCGGGAGTCGCACTGACTGCCGGTCCCCTAGATCTGGGGGGAGAGGGGTAGACACACCAACACAGGGCAGGAATTTGAAGTTTTGTAAGTTGGATAAGACTCTGCATGAGTGGGACAGACAGGAGACAGAGAAATGGTGTCTGCAGGGCCCGGGTGATGCACTGGGGCTGCCGTCCGGTGGGGGAAGGGTGCCTGACTCACCTCGACCCTCTGTCCAGCGCAGGATGTACTCCGTGGCACCAGCCACCGGTACCCAGTTCAGCCGGACAGAGTCCTGGGTGACGTCGGTCACTCGCAGCAGCGTCCCGACGGTTTCAGTGGCGGCTGTGAGTGACACATAAAAAGGGAATAAGCACCAATCATCAGAGATTCGCAAGTGGAAACAATGTGCATCAGGGTGGCAAGCTGATGAGCAGGGGGCACCTATGTGGGTAGTCACCACCGAAGGCGAGCCCTCGCGGCCCTGAACGATGGCAGCCAGCCGCACGTTGTACTGCCCTCCCGCCGGCAGCTGCAGGATGTATGAGGTGGTCTCCCTGCCCACCAGGAGACTGGACTCCTCCTCGTCTGCAGGAGCAGAAACGACATGCATCAGACTGATCAGTTCCAGTCCCAATCAGGAAATGCAACTGTAGTTGGAATTTAAGTCTCCCTGAAATTCAAATTCAATTCCCCATAGCTTCTTTTCCAATCCCAACTCCAGTTCCATCTCCTGATTTGGATTGGAATTGGTCGACGCATTCCAGAATGGCCCCTACCCGGTGCATGGATGCACTGAGAAATGCAGTGAAAAAGCATCACTAACAGACCACATGGCTATATGGGTTAAGGTGTCATGTTGAGTTTTCCCCATATAAATTAATTTAGAGTCCCCACAAAAATATCATTACAAACCTCTCTGTGTGTGTGTGTGTGTGTGTGTGTGCACTCACCTTGTGAGGACCTCCAGTAGATGCGATACCCCGAGGCAGCTGCCAGCAATCTCCAAGACAATCGGAGTGTCCCTGGACTGGACGGCACCACCTGGAACCCTGTGACCCTGTAATCAGGCTCTGCCGCTGTGTGTAAGAGAGAGTAAGAGAGTAAGAGAGTAAGAGAGAGAAGAGAAGAGAAGAGAAGAGAAGAGAGAAATCTCATCAAAACGCATGTAACCACATGGAAAAACATGAATCTCCCTTCCTGACACTGATACTGTATCTCAATTCTACAATCTGAACCCTGTACTTTACTTTTTACTTTGATACTGTACTCCAATACCATGCTGTATACTCTGACACTGTATTGCAATATCACAATCTATACTCTGATACTGTAATTTATACTCTGATACTGTACTCAAATACCATACTGATTATTATTCTTATACTGCATTCCAGTTGTCACAATCAATACTCCTATGCTGCACTTTCTACTCTGATACTGTACTGCGGAGATGGTCAATCTTATCCACAAAGGGCTGGTGTGTATGCAGGTTTTTGGGATAACCTATAGGTCAGCTGTTCAAACCCAGGTGTGAGGATTCTTCAGCCAATCAGTCCTCTAATTAGTAATATAAATAGGGAGTTGCAGCGAAAACCTGCATACACACCGACCCTTTGCGGATAAGACTGGCCACCCCTACTGTACTGCAATACCACACTGTACACTCTGACAGAGTACTCCAATACCACAATATATACTGATACTGTACTTTTTACTCTGATAATATTCACCAATACTCTGTACTTTGATTATGTACTCTGAATGTTGAGACTATACTATAACCTGGTTCTGTACTCTGAGCTTGTAGTCAAGTGATCAATGGGCAGATGGTTGTGCACATACAGTGAGAGTGGAACTCACGAGTGGTCACCCGGATGCTGACAGGGGAGCCCTCTCGATTCTGGACCAGTGCCACCACCTGCACTTCGTACTGTGCTCCCCGGTCCAGTTTTTCCAGATCCACCTCTGTGACATGACCCCCCACCACCTGACTCTGCACTGCACCTCCTGGGGGAGGACAGATGACACAAAACAAGCAGATCCAGCCAAACGGTCCGTTGGAACCACACAGTCTGGTTAGGTACCAAGTTTACAAGAATATACCCAAATACAGTCATGAGCTACTGTAACATCAAATGGACCAAAGCCGGCCACTTACCATCAGTGCGTCTCCAAATCACCCTGTATGCAGTCGCACCCTGGACGCCCACCCAAGACACTCTCACAACCTCCCCATGCGGCTCCTGCACCCGTAAATTAGTCACTGTTCCCACAGAAACCTTGGTTGAGTCTGAAGGAAAGAAGATAGACCAACAGCAAGTGAGCCTACTGTCAGAAGGCCCCAGCAGGCGTTAGATTGGGCAGCACTGGTGGGGTCGTACCGGTTTTCACGTTCAAAGTTGAGCTGGCCAACTCCCTGGAGCCAACCAGGGCAGAAACAGACACTCGGTAAGCAGTGATTTCTTGGAGCCCTTCAATCGTGAAGGAAGTGACATCATTTCCCACCACGTGTGAGGACTCAGTGCCTGTCCACATGGCGGGCGAAAGACCAAAAAGGCAGAAGAATGAGAAGAGCGTGGATTAGCTATAGCTGCTCACAAAAATCAAGAAAAATGCATGTTTATCATCTTTAAAACAACAAACAGTCACCATCTACTGCCATTACTGTAAAGGGCATGCGTACCATCATCACGGAACCAAGTGATCTTGTAACCAGTGGCCCTGGACACCGGGTTCCAGGTCAGAAGGATCCTGTTAGCATAGCTGGCCAGAACTCGTAACCCAGTGATGGTACCAGAGATGGGGTTGGTCCTGGTTGAGACTGAAGCGGCTACCCCTGTGCGCTGGCCGGAGATGGGGACGACGCTCACGGCCAGCGCCTCGTCCGGCTGCAGCCCCTCCACAGTGAAGGTGCTGGAGTCGGGTCCCAAAACCCTTGACTGCTCCAGCGCTGGTTCAAACATTCACAAATCAAGTGGGTCACGTAATAATATCGTGGATCTGGAAACTCAAATCTCTCATGGGAAACTCTTAAGCTTAACAACGCACCATTGCCTTGTTTCCATGTTACCCTGTATCCTGTTGCCCCAGCAGCCGCTGTCCAGGCAATCCTGATTCTTCGGCTATTGATGTTAGTGACCCGCAGGTTGGTCACTTGTCCCAAAGCTTGCTCTGCCCACAAAGAAAAGTTAGCATTCAAAATAATAAAGAAAGAGAGAGCAGTGTCCATCCATCCATCTATCCTCCATGACTTTGCCTGGTATAGCCATGGTGAACCTAGAGCTCATCCCAGAATGCACCAAACACAAAGCAGGAGACACCCTGCATGTGATCCCTGCAGTACTAAAACATACCAATTCATCAGCAAAAGTCCTCTTCTACCAAAGACTTTCATTAACTTTACAGCTAATGACTAATGGAATTCTGGCTGTTCTGTCTCTCCTTCTACATCTAACCATCTCGATGATCCTGTTTCCACTCTAAGCTTATGGTGGGCTAGTTTGAACACAACAGCCCCAAGTGTATTAATGCATCAGTACAGAGTTCAAACATGCACACACACTCACACACGCACAAAGCAAACAACCTTGAAGTACCCAGGACTAGCCCACCCTGGCGGCCCCCCCACCTGCTTTGATGGTGAAGGACACCGGCTCCCCCTCAGTGTCACCAACCACCGCTGTCACCTGGACGTCGTAAGACACGCCGTAAAGCACATTGTGCAGATCGAGAGTGGTTTGGTTGCCAGGTACTTCTCTGGATTCCTCAGTTCCAGCTGTGTCAGCAGAGATTCGCTGTCAATTAAGTGATTTTAACAACGGGCGACCTACAGATAGCAGCTTGGGCTGTCAGGCCAGTCAGGGCTCTGTGTAGATTCAGTGTATGCCACCTTCTGATCACATGGCTTGGGTCAGAGATGAGAATATACAGCTGCTCCTCTACTTATAAACTTTCAGACTTATGAACGAAGAGGACTACAAGTCCAAATTGTGTTCGTTGGGCTCCTGTTTCCTGTCTGCAACTTCAATTTTTTTCTGCGTGCCAATTCCTCCTAGTACGACTTCTGTCCGCTACTCCCGCCGTGCAGCAGCGTAGCGTGCGTACTCCCAGCATCCTAGTACTTTATACTTGCGTATAGCCTTAAAATGATGTTGAATAACGACTTAGGAACATTCCAAGTTATGAACGGCAATTCAAAAAGTAAGTAGAAGAGTGTCTGTGAAGGCAAAATAACTTATTCGTCTTATTCATCAAATTGTTCTTACAATTACACAAAAATGCCAAATGAATGTGTGCTTAAGTAAGCTGCGAGGAGATGAGTGGACAAATTATGGTCTGGATGTTTGGATAGCTGCCTATGGTCCTTCCTGAGGATCTTACTTTGAGTGTTATGAATCACAACACGATACTGGGTGGCCCCTGTGACTCCAGTCCAGCCCAGTCGGACGGTGCTGCCCCGCGTCTCAAGCACACGCAGATTGGACACGCGGCCCACTGATGGATCACCTACAAACACAGATTGGATTACAAAAGCAACATACACATAGGCGGTTATTAGCCACTGAATGTCACTTCCTGTATAAACTCCACCTGAGCCATTAAGTCAGTCCTTCAGAACTGTTTCCAACGCACCTATGGGGAAAGTGGACACGGGTGTAGCTTCCTCACGACCCTCGTACAACGTGTAGAGAGTGATC
Source organism: Pollimyrus isidori (assembly GCA_019775955.2). Taxonomy (NCBI): domain Eukaryota; kingdom Metazoa; phylum Chordata; class Actinopteri; order Osteoglossiformes; family Mormyridae; genus Pollimyrus; species Pollimyrus isidori. Next base: position 6,683,609 of record JABFDZ020000109.1, read on the forward strand.
AGGTACTCAGTACGCGGCTGCAGTCCTGTCAGGTCGTGGCTGGTAGTGCCCCTGGGGAAAGATCGGATCTGCACTCTGCCCCCTGTTGATAGCAAAGAAAACAGCAGGGAATGAACCACAAGCACAGGACAAAAAGGAAAAGCATGAGAGTAAGGGTCTCACCATCCGCTTCTCTCCATTCCAGGCGGTATCCTTGGGCAGAGTGAATACGTTTCCAGGTCAGGAGGATAGAACTAGGCCCGGTGGTGGTCGCCCTCAAAACCTGCTGTTCTGGAGTTTCTGGAGGAAATTAAACAAATGATTGAAAGTTCAGCGCATGAATTGCCTTACAGTTTTGAAGCTTCTCCCTAACCTGTACATGTGTGCATGTCTCAGTGTAGAACAAGATGGAACACGTGAAATTTCACTGTACTTGCTACATGCTCAATGACTATAAAGAATTCTGTTCTATCAACAATGAGAATATAGGTTTCCATCCATACATAAACCTCTTAAGCCACCCATTCAGACAGCTTCCTGACCAGCAATTCACTCTGCAAACACTTAGCATATGAAAAACATATCGTCTCCTAATAATGTCAGCTTACGTCTGTCAGTTTTTGCTGCATTAGATCCAGCACCTGGGGTGCCTGTCATACTTACGCTAAGCCCCCAGGGCTGGTTTTGGGCTGCAGGAAGTTGGAGGAGATTCACATTTTGTCTTGAGTTGGACCAATTGTCCAATTGAATGACAATTTAAATTGCAAGAACATTTCGGCCTGTTTCTGCTTCAGATTATGAGTCATTCTGAGAGTGATTTCCTGCAGCTGTGTCTGTGCCTTGCCCCAGAACTCAAAGAGAGGAGAACATGCACCATGCAACGCCCACGCCGTCTGCAGGATTCCCAACACATCCTGTCTGATCCGAGACGAGAACGGCTATCATAGACACACAGCTGTGGGCTTCTGGTCAAATGACATTTCATTCAAGAGCGATAAAGAGAATGTTATTGCCATTAAATTCATATTGCAATGATTTCTCTACCATTACCTAAACATTTACTTACTTTTTTTCCTGATTTTATGGGTTTGACATTTTCTCGGGGGTACATGTTTTAAGTGTAAACTCAACGGGAACTATACCAAGGGTCCAGCATCCCTTGAGGTCTGCAGAAAATAGATGTGAAGAAAGAACCCCAGCTTCGAAACATCCGCAGACAAATCAGAAGCCGACGTTAGCTGCTCACACCTCTTAGACTAAATCTGTCCTCCTAAAAAGTAAAGGAAACCAAATAGGATCTCCTCACTCACCCTCAGTCTCAAGCCCTCCCTGACTTCCTCTGTACTCCCTTTACCAAGAACTTGGCTGAGAATTATTTTCAAAAGCATTCCCCCAGTAGCTATATTTAACCACTTCAGCAGATCCTAAGACAAAGTGTTTCACTCTGAAGAAAATACATGTCAGATGAGAGAAAACAGCCTTGCAGTAATTAAAACAAAAAAAAAACATACTGCCACCACTTTCACGTCCAAAAACACATCTTAGCTTCTAAACCCCTATTCTCGACCAAATTGTGCCAATACGCCAGACACACATTGTGCAGAACAGAGTTCCATATATCATATGTTCTTTTATTCTTGTACTATTTTTGTGCTGATGCTGGTATAACTCTGCGTGACCGTGCCTGTTTATATCCGTGTGTGACAGGGTGTGTCTGCACTTCACACGTATTTGTGTGTATGACTGCGTGTCTGTGAATGTGTCAGCATTCGTGCACACACTCGCATCCGAATCGAAAATCCTGAACTTAGTGAACCTATTCATATTAACAATATCATCAGATACATACTTAGGTATATTCATTTGACCGTTCATTGATTTGTCTGTTCTAATATATTGCACAAACAACAGGGCAGGGAGCACACGGAGTGGATGGACAGAGGAGGCACTGCACCCACAGACTGGCAGGCCTGCTTGGGTGGGGTTAGAGCTGAGTGGATGGACAGAGAAGGCACTGCGCCCACAGACTGGCAGGCCTTTTTGGGTGGGGTTAGAGCAGAGTGGATGGACAGAGGAGGCACTGCGCCCACAGACTGGCAGGCCTGCTTGGGTGGGGTTAGAGCTGAGTGGATGGACAGAGGAGGCACTGCGCCCACAGACTGGTAGGCCTGCTTGGGTGGGGTAAGAGCAGAGTGGATGGACAGAGGAGGCACTACGCCCACAGACTGGCAGGCCTGCGTGGGAGGGGTTAGAGCTGAGTGGTAAGACTGTGCTTCAGCCATCCATGTATGTCCATGAATGCTCTGGGGTTCGGGCGGCTCCCCGTGTCATTGTGGGGTTTCCTCTGGGTTCTCTGGTTTCCCCCCACAGTCCAAAAACACGCTAAACTTAATCAGAGCTGCTAAATTCCCCACATGCATGAGTTATGTCTCTGCTCTGTGTTGGATTGGCACCCTATTGCCGTGCTATCCCTGTACAATTTTTATCAGTCCACTAGATCCTAAATCCAAATGTATGCATTAATATGACTGTGCTGTCCATCATAATTGTCCATAGTCTGTCTGCATACCGACGCAACAACTTATGTTAGCATAGCTGACAAGTGTGTAAAGTGATGTGGCGAATAAGGAGATCTGATCTGACATGCAGCTGTGTGCACCGTGTCTTCCCCCCAGCCGCTGTCCGCACAGAGCCCAGCATACCTATCTTGAAGCGGGTTGTGGCTGCCGGACCCTCGGCGCCTTCGTATAGTGGGAGGATGGTGGCGATGTACTCAGTGTCAGGCTGCAGGCCAGACAGGGTTTGGGACTCACTGTCCGCCGGCAGCTCCAGGCTCTCCACACTCTGACCTGAACACCGACGGAGGAGAGAGATGAGGAGGGAGAAAACAGCATGAAGGATAGCGAGGGTTTGGCCCCTTTTCCAGACCCCCCCCTAGGACCACCTGCGGGATGGCACTCACCTGTGAACGGCCCCCAGACCAGGCGGTAGGCCCTGGCTCCGCCCACTCCTCTCCACTCGACCTGGACACTGTGTTCAGACACGCTCTTCACTGTGAAGTGCTGCACAGCTTCCAGGCGCACTGGGGGACAGACAGACGGCCCAGTCAGCGGCCCACGAACCATCACCCCAACTGTCGTCACGGGAGCCACTGGGCAGTGCTGCCGACACTGAAGCAGTGGAATGTGTCCTCCCTTACAGCGAAACATTTCTTTAGCAAATAGATGAAAGGTTAAAGGTTGATGGGTCATTGTTATTCATTTCTACGCATGTCTAAGTAAGGGGTGAATGGCAGCAATCCTGGCTTTCTTGTTGAAGAAATACCAGTGAACCAGACCATCAATATGAAGCAGAGAACCAGTCACACATTGGCTGGGAATTTTCTCTCCCCTTTCAGTTTGACTTCTCTGGGCTCAACAATGACCAGATCCGGCAGCGGTAAGGGGCGCGGAGGGACAGTACTCACAGGTCCGAGAGGTGAGGGTGGCAGGGGCACCAGAATTGCGGGGGAAGAGCGGGTACAGGTTGAGGACGTACTCCGTGTCGGACTGCAGGCCTTCCAGGGTCACCGAGGTGGAGTCTGCGGACAGGGACTGCTCCACCAAGCGGGAGGCCTGCAGTCCTGCAGGTAGGCCGACGAGGGTGAAGGCTGGGATTTAGGGTGACATCAGGCAGATAGGAGGCACCATAGAGGTGGGAACCGGGAAGCACACGTAAAGGCGATGTGAAGAGGAGGTGCAGTGCAGAGTGCGTACTGGAGGTTTAGTGTCTGAGCACATGAATGGCACTATAAGGATTATTTCCCATGATGTGATGTGTCCACAGTCAAAAGACAGAGAACAGGAGACGAGGAAGTGAGACAGGAATACACCTGGAATGAGAACAAGCACACACACACACACACACACATACACACATACATACACACACACACACACACACACACACACATACACACATACACACACACACTGCCACCATTACAGCAATTAAAACGGATTAAAGTTCGGCCTGCCTCTCTCTCCCTGTCCCTGTTTATGTTTCTGCCAGTTTTTCATTTCCTGCCTTTTGAGTTTCCCCTTCTTCTGTCTGTCACTCCTGTCTCTGCATTCCCAGTTCAGGTAATTCCATTAAACACGGGTCACTTTATTTGCAAAGGAGGAAACTCCATGTCAGAAGATCTGTGTCTGACTGTATATCTATGTGTACCTGGCAGCTGCTGTATGTGTGTGTCAGACACCACCTTAGCCCCGGGCAGCAGGAAAAACAGGGCAGGTGGGGCTGGGGAGTGTTAGCAGGGTTTGGGAGGGCATGAGATTAGCAGGGTCTAGGGGGCGTGGCATTAGCGGGGTCTGGGGGGCGTGGCGTTAGCGGGGTCTGGGGGGTATGGCAATGGAGGGGTAATGGGGGGCGTGGAATAAGCGGGGTCTGGGGGGTGTGGCATTAGACAGGTCTGGGGGGCGTGGCATTAGCGTGGTCTTGGGGGGCATGGCATTACCAGGGTCTGGAGAGGTGTGGAATTAGCAGGGTCTTGGAGGGAGTGGCATTAGTGGGGTCTGGGGGGGTGTGGCATTAGTTTGGCCTGGGGGGCATGTTAGAAAGCCAGGAGGGTCTCTGATAGACTGAACGAGTTACCTTAACAACACACAGACTGCATTTGCACCATTTTTACTTAGACAGAGACAAGGAAGCTGATATTTGCCTGGAAATGTCACATCTCAGATGGGAGGCAGGGAAACCGCAGCCAGCTTTATTTCAGTGTTTTTTTTGAGAAGTTACATCTATCACAGTTAATCTGAAACAGCCCAAGGCTGGAGCACACCCAAGGTGGGATGCCAAAGCATTGCCAGGCGTACGACTAAACACACACACACACACACTGCAGAACACAGGAAGACCATGCAAACCACACACACACGTGAGATCCAAAGCCCCCAACTCCAGAGGTGTGAGGCAACAGCTGAGGTGCATGGCAGCCCTTCCCACAATGCCCCACTGTAAGCCGGTGGCTTTTCCCTCTCCCTGTCCCTGCATGCTCTCCAGCTGTCCACCCTGCCAGCATTATTCATTATTTAAGAGCTGCTTTACAGTTCGCTGGCACTCTAGCAGATCCAGGGCTGTTCGCCATCTAACCCTTTATAATCCTTTCCGAACTGTGTGAAGTTGAAAGTTTAAAAATAGTCCTGTACAATCAACCTCTCCTGGCACAAAATGAATTAACCTTTTTTTCAGCTCATTCAGTTTGAAAAGCCAGATTATTCAATAAACTATGTAACGATTCAGGTATGTTGTACAAACCGCCCCATAGGAGACACAAAAA
>JABFDZ020000109.1:6701174-6712066 GCA_019775955.2 Pollimyrus isidori
CCCCCTCCCCACTAAATGTGCGTGATGAGACAGCGTCTCTCGGACTGACTCCAGCTGCATTCCCGCCACCGCCCTCACTCTAACCCAATTTGCACACTTCGTGCCCCAGGCTGTCACAAACAAAGCGGATATAACGAGAGAAATGCCACGGGCTAATAAATATCATTAAACATCCAATCTGTCTATTTTTCAACAGCCACTCATCCAGTTTGCATCTTCGCAAGGTTTTTCACAGGCCCTGTAAACTCATTAAGCATCACTTAACTACCCTGTGGGGAGCCTGCGTAGGTTTCAGTATAAAACACCCACACCACTTTATTACACAGCTATTCATTAATCAGGACTGAAACATCTTGGTACATTTCTATGACCTTGGGACTCTGATTGCAACAAAGAAAAACCGGCATTAAAAGAACATAATCTGATTATTGTTTTGAAAAAAAAAAGGAAGAATATATAGAGAAATTAGACTCAATAAAGTAGGCTTATTCTTGTAGTGTTAGCAAATTTAAGTTATATATTTCACAAATGCTGGGTCTAACTGACTTACCGTAAAGGCAAATGAGATTTCGCATCATTTATGGGAGGTTTTGTTGGATGATACGTATACTTTCATCATTATCCTCAACTATCTCTGCATAAAATAACTTGAAAATATACCGCAGGTTTAAAAAAAAATCACATCACACGAGAGAAGAGCGTGCTGTCAAACATGATCATGTTGAATATGACCATGGTTAATATGTTTGGTATAAGTCCTGAAGAAGTTGGGCTGGATCCGATTTTATGCTAAATTCCCTTGAAATGAATGAATCAGGAATTTTCGTTATCACAGGTTAGTAAACATAGAGTTATCGCAAAAGCACATGTTCTAATGTTCCTTATGCTGTACTGTCCGCTTGCATTCATCTGCTCGAGTAAAATGCCATACAGCGAGTGCATACATGTTCAGTGCATCTTTATAAAGTGACAATCAAATGAATATATATATATATATAAATAATACTATATAAATAAATAAATATATATATATGAATATAAATAAATATCAAGCGAGTGGATCACATTTAAATCTAATAAATCATTAGCGAGCACACTTGGCACCAAGCATCGTTTTCACGGAGTCCCCTGCGGCCAAACGAGGACCCCCCCCCTCAGAGTTCATCCCGGGCTACACTGCAGCGCCCCTTCCCCAGCACGCGCCGCACCGCAACGCACCGCTCCGCTCCCCCGAAAGCACCCGGGTCACCATCCGCCCGCTCACCTCTGTGCTTCTCCTCTCATACTCCACCGGATTTCTCTCTCCTCTGCGTTCGTCTTATGGGGAACCTGGCAAAAAAAAGAGACTAAAAAACTTGCGCGTCTTCCCCCCAGTCAGTTTCTGCAGCTTCCTCAATTTTGATTTTGGCCAAGAGTCGCTATCGCGATAATAACTCTCGGCTCATTTCTGAATCGGGGCTGCTGGGTCTATTCACGCTACGCTGCTTCGCTTACTGGGATTAACCTCTGCAAGTGCAGCCCAGACTTGTTATATGCCTCAAGGGGAGACTTTGTTTGGTCTCCCTCCCTTTTCAGTCTCTTTGTAGCACCCGGTTCTACCGCCCGCCTTTCTCAGAAGAAAGCAGCCAATGGCTATATTTGTATTATACACCAGAATTAAGCTACTTTCTTTTCAATTATTATTATTTAGATTTACCCATCATTCCTCTGCTGCTCCCTCTGCAAACTGAGTGTAATGCATTTTTGGTGATCGTCCAAGAAAAGAGCATGTTGAAAGAGTAAATCAGAAGAGTAGCTGCTGACATGTATGAATCGCTCACATAAAGAAGAATAGTCTACTCGAGTTATAATGGGATGCACACAGACCTGCCACCCCCCTGTAAAAACAATGGACATTCTCTTTGAAAATATACCTGTGCAATTCAACTGGCAAGACATGATTTATAATTGGGCACCCACTGGATAACCCCACACCCCCCAGGGGGAAAATTTTATTGTGCGGACCCCCTATCCCCTCGCCCAAAAAAATCTGACCTCCACAATATATTTGTACAATTTTCTCTACCACTGTCTGCACACGGTGTCCCCTCCTGGTGTGTAAATATGAGAAACTCACCCGTGTTCAGTAAGTGAGCTCCGGGAGACACGCCGGTCTCCACACCTGCCTCTCTCCACATGCTCGTGGTATTCATGCCTAAAGGCCACTCCGGCATGAGTAAAACACACAGCGCTGATCATACCTCGCCATCCCAGCAGGCTCTCGGGGGCAGTCACGCTGTTTTAACCACTCTGCACACGCTGCTCCGTATGGGGGCACCTTACAATGGGTCACCTTTTATACCACGGTCTAACAAATCAGTCAGTTCTGTCACCATGTGATAGAACATCCTCCCATTTCTACCATGAAGAGATACTGAAATATCATTCCATCTCCCATTATGTGATATCAGCACTGGAATACTTCAGTGTTACCACATAAATACTTAAAGGATGATTTTATCATGGAGACCTTCTAGAAATATACTTTTCATTCTTAAGTGATTGTCACGTCGGTTCGGGTCTTCAGACATTTTGAAAGATAAATTTGCACTTCTTGACATTTTAATTTGCTCAATGTTCCTTTAGAATCTGCATAGATGTATGTAGGTCATGAGGCCATTCATTTACTGGCTTCCTGATCGGCTACGCCAAAGCACCTGAATAGAGCAGAATTAAGTTCTTTAGTAAAAATCAAACACATACCTGAAGGCTGAAAGCATTAGGAAGTCATGACCTATGACCCTTTAAGAAACATGATGGGAACATGGAGTGGTGGGTGTGACAGCAGATAAAGAGGAGGCTGACTGGCAGTAGGAAAACAGAGCTGAATGGCCAGGTGACAATAAGCGAAGCTAAAAATGCTCACAAGCACTGACCTCATTTAAAGTTTTGCCTGCTGATATTTAGTAGAATTTTTCCCACGTCGTCTTCCTTGACTGCTTATAGGAAACTGCCTGACAGCGAGATGGAAGGAACCCTTGGCTCTTTGAAGCTGCAAACTAAATGCAAACCATGTTTATAAACAGGCACATTCCTGTGGGTAGTCCTCACTCGCAAGACAGTCGTTTTTGTTCATAGTTTAGGTCCATAGGAAGCGCGGCCATCATCTGCCCCCTCTTCAGGCGTTCAAACTCTCTGGAGACTAGTCTGCTGCTCTCCCTTACGAAGGTGTGATGATGTAACAGGGGGAAGACAGCTCCGTTATAAAAGCCCACCAACTCGGAACAGACAGCTCTGGAAAAGAATAAAGAGACCACAGCAATATTTTCAGTTTCACTCATTTCTCAATTTATGGGTGTCCGCTTGTGTAAAAGATACGTTTTTTTGCAAACTGCAGCCTGGTTCTTCTCTGTTTCTTCCAGGCTTTATGAGACTTCCTAGCAGTGCACTTCACATCACTTAATGTTCCCCATTCCTGTTCAGGGTCATTTGATGTCATCCTCCAATTCATAAGGTACTGATGGATAAGGTGACAGTCTCTGGCATTATAAAGTCGCTACTGTCCTCTACCTGGTTTCTGGTCATTTCCAGTGTCTCCTGCTTCAGCTTATTCTCATGTCTTAGAAACTTTGGGGGTGTGTATATGCGTGTGTGTGTGTGTGTGTGTGTGTGTGTACATATTAGACATGATAAAAACCTGTTATTTTGACATTGTAGGGATCATTTTTTTCAGTCCCCACAAAGGCAAACTTAATTTTATAAAAATCATGACTGCACTCAAAAAACTAAAATTGCCAAAAGTCTTGTATTTTGTTTGCTTACTTATGGTTAAGGTTAGGGCTGGGTAGGAGTTAAGGAATAGAAATGATATGGAGAGTCCCCACAAAATTGTCAATACAAACATGTATGTATGTATTTGTGCATGCGGTGGCAATTACATTTCTTTTGCAATGCATACTGACCAGCTGTAACATTAAAACCACTGACAGGTGAAGCGAATCACTTTCATATCTCTTTACAATGGCACCTGTCAAGGGTGCCGTTATATATTAGGCAACTGAGCAGTCAGTTGGTTGAAGTTGGCGTGTTATGTCAAAAAAATGTGCAAGCGTAAGGATCTCAGTATCTTTGACAAAGGACAAATTGTGATTGCTAGTCAAGTGGGTTAGAGCATCTCCAAAACAGCAGGTCTTGAGGAGTGTTCCCAGCATGCCGTGGTCAGTACCTACGAAAAGTGACCCACAGAGGTCATGGGCACCCAAGGCTCACTGATGTGTGTGGGGAGCGAAGATTAGCCGGTCTGGTCTGATCCCACAGGAGAGCTATTCTAACACTAATTGCTGAAAGCACTTATAAAGTGGGGAGCAGGTTGTGCATGTATCATTTACCTGGGGAAGGGATGAAATTATGATGCACTATGGGAAGAAGGCAAGCTGGCAGACGCTGTGTGATGCTCTGGGCAATGTTCTGCTGGGCCCTGGCATTCACATGGATGTTACTTTGACATGTACCACCTACCTAAAAATTGTTGTAGACCAAGTGCACCCTTCCCCAATGGCAGTGGCCTCTTTCAGCAGGATAATGTGCCCAAACATACTGTAGAATTTTTTTCTGGAATGGTTTGAGATACATAAAAAAGGGTACAAGGTGTTGAATTTGCCTTCAAATTCTCCAGATTTCAGTCTGATCGAGCTGCTGTGGGATGTGCAGGACAAACAAGAACAATCCATGGAGGCCTGACCTCGCAGCTTACAGGGCTTAAAGGATCTGCTGCTAACAGCTTGGTGTCAGATACCACAGGAGACCTTCAGAGGTCTTGTGGAGTCCATGCCTCGATGGGTCAGAGCTGTTTTGGCGACACGAGGTGGACCTACAATATTTGGCAGGTGGTCTTAATGTCATGCCTGATCAGTGCATAAAAGTGAAATAAAAATGTATAAATATAATGAGTAAGAATATATGAATTTAATGTGTATTATGAAGAGGCCATGCCTATACCAACACTCCGCAGATGAGCATCCAGCTCCCAGCTGCAGTGCAGATGTTCAGAGCGAGATGAGTTGGCAGGATATTATTTGCCACCAATGGAGAAATCTGGTGCTTTGATGTTCATCACCGCTGGGGACAAATCTAGGGGGAACAGGCTTTTTTACGCTTGTGGTCCATACAAGACGAGGTCCAAAGGCTGTAGGCTGGCTGGAGCTGGGAATCTCGTGGGCTGGGCTGTAGTTTATAGCAATCGTCTCCTAGTCTTTGCATAAGGTTTTTGTTAATCACCATGGTTACTGACGGAAGCTGGTCAAACAGTTGGCATGACATAAAGGATTTTTTAAGAGCAGAGAGTGTAAAACTCTGGATAGACAGTTTCTTCTTAGATTTTTAAAGTCAAAGGTTCTCTCCGAGTGAGTGAGTTGTTACTAAGTCTGTTTGTGATCTTTTTCTAATCCTGCACACTTCCTCCTGCCCCTGTTTTGGCCCTGGTGGCCCTTGCTTATACTCATAATTGATTATGAACCTCGGTCCATGCTTGTGGTGGGAATTAAATGTATGAGATGCCATCCTGGTACTGAATAATGTCTAACATAATGTCCATCAGTCACATGACATGAAGCTGAGAAAGAAATTGCCATATTTATTTGGAGAGAACGAGTTCTCCTGTTTAGGGTTAATGGGCATTGAATAGGGGTGGGATCAATATGACACGATGAGTAAGTGTGGAAAATGGCCTGGAATGAAAAAAAAATCTGCAAACAGGCAAATATCAGTAAGTACTTTGCTGCTGCAGGTCTCAAACTGCCATTAGGATACCATTCCAACATATGAAGTGGGTGCGGGACACATTAAGTTATAACTATGTTTGACTAGGGAAAATTACCGTAATTTATGCAGATAATTTCAGAACCCTTAATAGCTGTTTTTTTGGGCCTTCTGGTGCATGGTGTCCCCCAAAATGTTAAATAAGGATTCTGAACAACTCAGCCTTTCCTGTTACCTCTGTGTGTAGTGTGTGAGTAGTATGTGTGTAGAGTGTGCACTTCTTTGGGAGGGGAATAATTGCAGTATAAAATGTTCTAAATCAGTTGTCCTAGTATTTGAACGGCAGTCTGAAATAGACAGCAGTGTTGGGACTAAAGGAGGCACCAGTACCCTATGAATACTCATTTGTACTCAACTGTACTCATCTGAGGCTCCTGCTCTACAGAACAGGTGTCTAGCTTACAGTCCAGTCTACTCCTGTGATGTTCATGAATAGATATCCAATGTGTGGAACAAGGAGTCAGATAGAAAAAAAATAAAATAATGGCAAGGATCAGCACCCATTGTGATCTGACCTGGTCTATATTCCCATAACCAGAAAATATTCACAACATACATTAGGAAATACAATGATGGAGGTTCAGAGTAATATTTGGTTACATAATGTAATGGAAACATTCCAATGGATGATTTTATGTGTTTGGAGACTGTACTGCTGTTATGGACAGTAGGGGAAAATTTATTGAATTCCTAATAAGATCAGTACCAACATGTGCAGTATGTAAGCGCACATGAGGTCGTGCTTGTCATTTGAGTGGTATCCCTAAAGGCAACCTGCTGACTCTCTTACTCTCTTGTCTCTCTCCCTCTCTCTCTCTCATGCACACGAGTGTGCGCACGCACACACACACACACACACACACACACACACACACACACAAACACACATACATACACACAAACAAACAAGTTTGTAATTATATCTTTGTGGGTAATCTCCATTCATTTCTATGGGAAATACTCTAATCCCAACATGACAGTCACGCTTCGCTGACAAGGAAGAGGCAGACCCTAATATGCAGGAGAACACTTTAATGGGAAGATCAGGTACACTAAAGCCAAAAGGGATAATCCAAGAGGTAGGTTGGGTCGGTCGCAGAAAGTCAGAAGCTGAGAAGGTCAATCCTACGGTGAGAGACAGGACAATGAGATAAAGGAACAGGGAGCATGATGAGAATGGACTGGGAAGACAGGGCAAAGAGGACAGGTAGGTCAGGCAGGCAGGCAGGGCAGGCAGGCAGGCAGGGTAGACAGGCAGGCAGGCAGGGCAGACAGGCAGGCAGGCAGGGCAGACAGGCAGGCAGGGCAGACAGGCAGGCAGGCAGGGTAGACAGGCAGGCAGGGCAGACAGGCAGGCAGGCAGGCAGGCAGGGCAGACAGGCAGGCAGGGCAGGCAGGCGGACAGGGTCGAGGAGGCAGGCGAGACAGCAGGGCAGGACGGGACAGGCAAGGCAAGTGGGAGAGACAGAGGACAAGAAAATGCTCATTACGTGTCATGAATCTAGCAACAGTACTTCGCAATCACTTAGAGATCTGAACGTCTGAACTAAATAGCGCTCTTAATTAGGAGGCGATTGCCTGTCACTGTGCTGCCCTACCCCTGTGGGTGTGACAATGCTGATATTAACCCCTATCCAGCCCTATCCTTAACCATAAATAAACAAACAAAATATGAGACTATTGGTATTTTTAGTTTTTTGATTGCCTTCACAGATCTTTGTGAGGACCTGAAAAAATGGTACACAGTTTTGTAAGTCAATTAATAATACAAAGCACGTTTATTAAAATTACACTTTTCTATTTCAACCATTCTTTTTCAGCATCATGTTCCGGTTTATTTGACCTAGGGAGCCAGCACAGATTATGGGATTGAGATGTCTGTCTGCCTGCACAGAGGTGTGTTGTGTTCATGTTAAATTCAGTCAAAGAATCAACCTGTATACTCATGGCCCACCATGGTACAGCCAACAGCACCTTTATCATTCCCCCCCTCCAGGGGAAAAAAATCAGGTTATCTTGCTTATGGTATAAGTCACCTCCCCTGTTCTCGATGAGTGTTTATTCCAGCAACCAAGTGTTTCCTGATGTCCGTCTGAAAATCTTTATAAACAATGCAAAACAAGCTAAATGGGAGGCATCTACAGTATGTACTGATCCTTATGTCATGTTGTGGTGGAATAAGACCTATTTTATACTTTCCATTCAACAACCATATAACTATGTAATAAAAACATGTAGCTCTTCTGAAGTTTTTATTTGTTTTTCGTAATTATATGCCTATGCAGGAGCACGAAATTCCTGCTGCTTCTACAGTTAAGTTCTATAATGTGTCAGCCGGAAATCCACTTCTAAGCAGCAGTACTGCTTTCGAATATTTCATCAATATCGCAATCAAGTATTAGGCCACCTGTAAGAATAGGGGAGTGCGTACAGCCTGGGCTTGGTGAGCAGCGTGCAGGAGGGGGAGCTCAGCAGGGGTACAGCACACAAAACGTTCTACTCAGGGGCCGGTTCTGATGGAGATGCACCATGCAGGTATGGTGAAGGGTCTGGAACAGGAGTGAGGATGCTGAAGGTGCCTTACTCATGGTGCCCCACCAAAAGTCACATGGTCAGGTTTCTCTATATGCAACAGGTGTAAATGTCTGTTTTTTTGTTTCAACCAACACTCTGTGACTGTGATTCTTCATACTCAACTGGTGGGTCGAAACAAAATCTTTGTCTGTTTTTTTTACTTTCTGCACCTGAACTTTCCACCTCTTCCTATAAACTGGATTCGACGATAATGAAGGACAAGAGGTTCCATCCTCCCCCCACCAGGGTTGGGGGCTTGGTTCCTTGGTTCCTGCCCCTTGCTGTGTGTGTAAAGTTTCTGTGACGTTCCCTTGTTCCTCTTTATCTTGAGGTTCTGTCTGGGTACTCCTGGTCTGGCATACTCAAAACTGTGAGTTTAGATGCAAGATAAATACTAAGTTGCCCGTAGTGAATGTATGCCAGGACTGGCAGCATGTTTGGGATGCTGCTCTACCTCCCCATTAACTCAGTACCAGATAAGTCGTTTTTGAAGATGTATGGATAAAAATTACTTTCCATCTAAAACGTGGTAGCTATCCTTTAACAAAAGGCAGTTTTCGTGCACGTTTCGGCATATCTATATCTAAACTTATACAGTACGGACAAAATTAAATGTGTGTGTATGACTGTTCAGACTTTAATGGGGTCTATGAGTCACAGCCAGTCTGCAGGATAAAACCACATTCATGATTCACCTTTTTGTTTAATCTTCTTCTCTTCTGCACCCAGCTACATTTATATGGTCAAATTAGAGATATACAAGTGAATATAAACTCTAATTATTGTATGAGGACCCAGTAATTGAACAGGTCAGACGAGCTTGTAGTCTACACAGCTGCACTATGTACCTTACAGTGATCACCACCACTTAGATCCACAAACCATTTCTGAGACTGAGTAGAGGGATTGTATCCTGAATGATGTGCGGAAATGCTCTGGAAACGGTTTGGATTTTTGGGTGTGGGACATTTCAAGGTAAACTGCATGTCCTGTGTGTATTATCTGTGTACTTGGTTGGCATTTAGCATGATCTCTCTGAGCGTATTTTGTAATGCATGACATGAGTGTGTCTGCTTTGTTGTGCATTTTCTAACTCTTCCATGGGAGAGGGATACATTGGAGTGCTTAAGTTTCGCACTTGAGTTTTTGTTGGGGGTGTTCTTGTGCAAAACGAAAAGAAACGCATCACATTTTAGTGACCATTTTGATATTGCTTTACTATTTCACCTTTACCCAGCATGTGCTAGTGACGAGATGTCATATCCTGCAGCTGCTCAGTGGGCAGCAGTGACCTGGTCCCCAGCTGTCACCCAAAACCCCCACGGAGCTCCCAGCTCCTGTCATCCTGTCACACATCAGCAGCCATCTGGGCTATCTGCCACTGGCTATACCCATTTGCTCCATTCCATATGTGGAATTCAGCTTTTAATTAACACGACCTGAGTGAAATCATCCTATAAAAGAAACATTAGTTCGGGTGTGACTCAGAGAAAGCGAGCAGCGACTCGGAATAAGAAACTGCAGGCTCTGGGGCCAATGGCAGGAAAGAGCTGGTTCCCCTGCAGTGTTTGACTTTCGTGCATGGGATCAGGATTATTAAGGCACAGCACACGGGTGAGAAGAGGTCTGATTACCAACTAGGTCTTTATTTACACAGAATCCAAATATTTCAGCTGCAGTTTTTGTATGTGATAAAATAATCTTTTAGACATAGTTGATGAATCTTTCTTGCTTGAAGGATTGGGACAAATACTAGCAGAGTTGGCAACTTTGGTCAGCTGACTGGCATGAGATTTTCAATTCCTGACAAGTCTGCACACGCATTTACATGTATGTAAGGGTTTTATTACCTTGTAAACAGTATGTAGTTTGCAAACTGCCCCAATGCTTTTGATGCAGCTAATTTTAAGTAAGTAAGATTTCTTATGTAAACGTGAGCGTCGGAAAGTATGAGTGTCACGCCAGATGCGTGAGAGTTGGCAGCCATGTGCTAGGATGTGTGCTGTAAGACTGGGTTGTGGAATTTCTGTGTTGTGTTGAGGATGATGTCAGGTGATGTGCCCATACTATTACATAGGCTCAATCGCCAATAACATAAACATCTGCTTTTGTTTCAATCTCAGACTGCACGCCAGGTCTTGCTGAGCCCTCTGCAAACCCAACGTTTATGTTTCCTTGCCCCTGCCCTTTTTATTAAAGCCCGAATGTCTTTTATGTTTGTCTCTCTCCCTCGGTTTGTTAAACCCTAAAGCCCTTGAAATCCTCATGTCATCTGTGGCTCAGGCAAAGCATATTTTGCGAGTGCTATAAAAACTAGATGCTATTAGCAAAAGAGATTGATTATAACTATGCAGCATTTTTCAACTTCATGGTCCACATGTGCATTATCACATAGCTGTGATAAGTCCAGGACAGTCAAGGAAAACAAAGTAGATGATATAGATGCTTGGGCGGGGGGGGGGGGGGGGGGGGGGGGGGGGGGGGGGGGGGGGGGGGGGGGGGGGGGGGGGGGGGGGGGGGGG
>JABFDZ020000109.1:6745346-6756477 GCA_019775955.2 Pollimyrus isidori
GCTATTAGTTAAGTTCTCCCCAAGCGAGCTTGATGAGCCGAATGGCCTCCTCTCGTTTGTATAGTTCTTATGTTCTTTATCAGAAATTTGCATTTATTGAGCTTATTTTGACTATATCATAAATTTGCATTTATTGAGCTTATTTTGTGTTGGTTGTCAAATTTGGCAAGTGTGAGTAAAGCTGCTGTGAGGTTTGTATGCTAGGGCACCATGTGCGTGATTGGTGTGTATATGTAATTTGTTAATGTGTAAATAGTTCACAAATGGACGTGCAGTTTGTTAGGGCATCATGTGTGTTACTAACCTGCGTGGAATAATTTTGTGTTTGAGGGTGCTGTGCGTCTAAGTACTGTGTGTATGAGATACTTGCCACCAGAAGCAGTCACCAGGAGATACTGGTTGAGCAATTTTGGCAGGTTCTTTGGAGGGACGGGGCTGGCAGAGCGAGGGGACAGGGTGGGTCTCTGGGTGTACTTTTGTCTAGGACAGAATTTAAAAAATCCCATAAGGAGAAGAACTAAAACAAAAAGGCCCTGTCTGCAGTTTCAACCCAGACACTTGTGTTATTTAAATACACAGTGAGTTTCGCCGTGTCAACAAAGCTCCTCAGAGCTTCCGTAGGTCGGGGCCATTGTGGACTGGCTGAACGCCAGCCTAACCAGTAAGACCCAAAGGAGGATGACATGTGCACCAGTGCACAAACCTACACCCCTCACACCCAACAGAACATCCATACACATTATTTTATATTTGCTCAATGTTCCCAAACCATAAAACCGTCTGGTGTCGCCCCACCACAGGGTGTGTTAAATACTGAACGATGGGCTCCCTTACTTTCAGATGTACTTAGCTGTGCGTTACTGATGGCTTCGGGGAGCCGCCGGGGAGCAACAGTGCTTGAGAGTGTCATTGTTTTAATTATAGCAGGTCACAGTCCAATTCTGTTACATTCAGGTCAGTGCACACAAGCTTCTACACAGCTAAAGACTTTGGGGGAACCACCACGACATTTACTGCATTTATTAGAATGTGCCCACAACTGGTAAGGGCTCTGAAAGGCCACATATAAGAAGCAAATTAGGGCAGCGGAGACTGTAGACCTGCCTCTCCCATAATTGTTCCCACCCCCTGCCCCCCTGCCAGACTCTCTATCGATAGGCATTTTACCCCCTCAAGGAGAGAACAAGGCACGACGGAAATCCCCTAAATTCGCGACGGCATAAGTTCCAGCGTCAGCAGCCAGGTTCACATCACATCCAGCTTCCTAGTTCCTGTGGGCCAGTCTTGGGTACGAGGCAGTTGATCTAATATGTTAACGTCTCCAAACACATGTTCACTTTCCTTTGTTGTTTGGTATGGAGGCAAAGGAGTAAAACATGCTCGGAATTAACAGTGTGATCTCGATAAAGAAACCGCAAATAAAGATATCAAAGAATGACCCCATAAAATCTGCTTCTCGGAGGGTCTCGTCGTCTCAGTTGCTGCACGTGCACCTTTGTTGCTGATTTGCTTTCTGGTATGTTTTCATTTAAAAATGAACGGTTGGTTGCAAACTGAACAACGGCATGGCTGACCGAAGACTGACAGCCACTAAATGAATGCAAATGCTAGTAGGTAAACTATCATTTCACAACATGTTTTTTCGCACAATAACGCACAGAATATATGTAAGACAAAGATACAAAAAGTTATAACAAAAAACATTTTCTATAGCTGACATTTCCGATGAAATCCCCCTCCGTCGATTTTGGGTAAGAAGTACAAAAATCTGTGGGAGCCTGTAGAAACCTCAGTCGCTAGCATCCATCCGTTCATCTTCTGGAATGAGACGAAGAGTTTTAGCAACATCAGGAGACAGTCCAACTGCCACCTGTGAGAGGACACAAGATGAACAACCGTCTGTTCAGAGCACACCTAGGATAAAAGTTAGATAGGATGATACCTCTATGATGACAATCACTAAGCTCTTCAGGACAGCAGTAGGTAGCACAGTTGTTAAGGAGTTTCAAAACGTCAGTGTTAATCACCACTGTCCTCCTGATGAACAGAATGGAATGCAGATGTGTTATTGACCTCTGAGGGGAGATTCCCTTCACTGCTCGGCCCCCACCTTGCTCTCCATAAACCTCCATGTGGTGTCCAGAAAGCTGGGGGTTAAGGGCCTCGCTCAAGGGTCCGCAGACATGGAGTTATTCTGCTGGCAGTGGGGCTCAAACTAGCAACCTTTGGAGCATAAGCACAGAGACTTGGCCCACTGAGCCACACAGCAGCCTCCATTTCTGGGTACTTACCTCAAACACTTACCTTGTTATTCCCAATTAATATAATTAGGTATATCACAATGTAAAAATGCTTAGCTGAAATGAAAGGGTGAGAAAGCAAAACAATAATAATAATTGTGACTGCGTCTATTACCCAGGGTGATACTGTGATCTATTCCGGCTGCAGAACAGAAGAGAGGCACATTCTGCCTGACGCTAAACAGGGGGAATCCGGGGGCAGCTGATATGAATAAAATGTAGGGAGGAACATATTAAACAAGCCCCATGGTCACTCTGCATTGACTTCTGCATGCAGCACGTGTGCCTTTGAGAAACCCTCTACTCCCTAGGTGCTGAAGGCCCTGCAGAAAAGCAGGACTGGAATCACTGATAAAATGCACCGGGAATCTAAAGATAGCACATAACCAGACACACGCACCTGAGCGCCCCCACGAACAGGCACTCCAGGGCCTAGAGTCCTGCTGCTGCTCCTGAGAATACAGGCAGACACATGGAAAGGGCCACATCGCACCTGGTTAAGCAATGCAAGGACATGCGTCAGCCATGCTGATACTCTCAGAAGGGCACAGCCCGCCTGTCAGCCGCAGGCACAGAGCAGCTGACCAAAGGCCAACAGGAACAGGGTCTGGGGTGGCACGGGTGCGAGCCAAGCCGAGCTAACACACATCACATGCCCTTATTTACAAATGCATTTTATTTATTCATATTTATCCTGTATGGCTTTGTTGTACACAGACAACATGGCGCTGAAATGTGTAACTGTCAGGGAGCTGCAGTGATGAGATGAAAACGACAGATCAACTGCTTCGAACACAGAGTTCCACCAGCAAGGCCTGATCACATTTCTCTTTCAAATAAATACAAACTATCTAGAGTCTGTAATTTATCCTTTAAATAATTGAAACATAAATACTGTAATTCCTTTAGCGGCAGCGATTTAACGTGTAAATGTCCTTTTAAAAAGAAAATATGATCATCTTAGATGAACAGTTGCGTGAAACACAAGGTATGAGTGTCAACTACCACACTATTTTTTTCCTCACCCTGGCCAACTGATCCAGCTTTTAAAATTTGCATACTGAATCTATCAATTATCTACTATTAATTTACCAAGAAATGGGTAAAGTGAGCATTAAATTGACATGCGAGAACTAAACATTGGTGTTCGATGCTATGTAGACAAGAAATGGCCAAAAAATATTCACAGTTGAACAAACATTGACGCAGAAGTTTAAGGCCTCGTTAAAAAAGGGACTTTATAGTCTCTGTCCGTGCTTTGCTCAGTAGACGTTTGAGCAATCCATCGCTCCAGTGGGAAGGGAGGTGTGGAAACAAGGCCAATATCGGCAGAACTCCTCTTGATAAGCAGAGCAGCGCCCTACCCTCTCCAGCTCCGCCTCCCAAGTACAGCTCCTCCCCCACCTCAGGTTTTGCCACCAGCTCTGCCCTCCTCCAGCTCTGCCATTCATTGATCATGTGATGACCTTAGCCATCTCTTATGTGACGCTAAAATATCACAGCTCATCCCAATGCTGCTTCTGACAGCTCACACGAATGAGGTCTCCATCAGTTAAAATACAATAATTACTATAAAATTACAATAAGAAGGACAATGACAGTAGTTCTAATAAACGACTTGGAGTGCATCATCAAGAAGCCCTTTGACGCTAGCAGTCCATAGTCTCAATAACGGGGTCTGGTCCTGCTGTTGTAGTGCAATGGCTGTCGTGCTGACACCCTGACCCCCATGCCTATCTTTCACTGCATGCGGTCCAGCTGTAGCTGCTGGGGGGTGTACTGAATGAAGCCGGTAGCCAGGGGGGCAGCTGAGACCAGGGGTTGCTGGACGGAGCCCGGAGCAGGAGCAGGAGGGGCTGGGCTCGGGGCGTAGCCGTAGCTGAGGAAGCCTGGGGAAGCGGCGTAGGGATACTGCTCAAATGCAGTTGAGGCATACTGAGCATAGGGAGCGCTGTAGTCCATGTAGGGTGAATTGATGGAGGACATCTGTGAGGGAACTATGAGGCTTGGCTGTACGACGGCCTGCGGGTAAATGTACTGCTGAAGCAGTCTAGAGAGAGAGAGAGAGAAAGAAGAGAGAGGGGGAGAGGGAAGGAGACAGGACATGAGCCAAAATGGGTATGCTAATGCATTTACACAGAGCAAATATGCATCTCAATGCCACAGCAAACGCAGCTATTATGGAGAAAGAGCTAATCTTTAAAGCACTGGAACAGTGGAAAAGAATTGAAGTACTATTCAAGCATATTATCTCTTGTGGGGTCAAGGCAGGGCATAACGTTTAATCCTGTTTGAAATCTGGCTAGCCACCGGCCCGTGAGATTAAGGTGAAAATGTTTCATACATTAAATATTTCCCTGACATACATTTAAAAAATTGCCAATGGAATGCGGCTAGATTTTTGACACACTTCAATAACACATTTTCACCAAAGTCACTACTAAAAAGAATGGACTTTGGCCAACAGCAGTCAGAATTAAATGAACAGGAAAACAGAAAAATAACAGAACACAGAGAGTCGTAAAGTGCACTTCCTCAAACTAAAATTTGAGGTCCTTTTCCTGCCAAGATAGCACAGTTAATCATGCACAGCCAGTGCAGTGCTCAATGCATGTGCAAATACAGTAAGTACTATAAAGTGAACACTGAAGGCTTCCGCACATTTTTTGATAAAAGTGTTAGCAAATATTGACCGCAAACTTCACGGTTCTCGTGGTGCCACCTCATACGATAGAAAGATGGGCGATGAGCAGAGTGTCTTTGGCCACAAATGTGCTTAAAAACATGCACACTGTACATGGGGATCTACGAGCACAAGCAGAAGCCTAGATAGTTCCGCCTCCCAGCTGTTTTGGGAAGGGCAGCGAAAAGAGGAACACCAAATGTCGTCTTCTTGCCAGACAGATGACAACACACCGGCATCACTTAAAGGAACAGCAACAGATTAAAATCTTATTTTGTACGATGGACTTACAGATAAGCCATCAATTTAACAGACTGTTTGCATGTTATCAAAACAAACAAGGGATGGAATACTGATGAAACTTCTCTGAAAAGCTCCTGGCCCCCAGTGATCCCTGTATAACAGCCAAACTGGTGCCTGCCACTTTAAGACCTTGACATCACCATCGCCAGCTGTCACATGGTGCTTCAGTGGGCCTCTAGCACCATACCCCAATGACGTCACCGAATAAATCCTCACACACTCTAATGACAAGGGTGAGAAATACAGACCCTAATCCACCCCTGACAAAATACCAAACAATAATTACATACCGCAAACTGGAGCCATGCTATTAATAGCGGGGAAATTGCGCTTGTGTATAAAATTCATTTTCACCGTTGTGTCAAAAGAATGCGCATACGGACACGTGGAGGAAAGTCATTGCAGGTCAAGCCAGAGTGACTGCAGCCCAAAAAACACAGCTGCGCAACCGGGCAGACGCTCACGGTTCCTGACGGGACCTCGCTGACGAGCAAGGTGAAGACCTCCGTCCAAGCGGCAGTCAGATCTCAGGGCTGTGTGACTATCAGGCCCAGGTGAGATCGCCACTGGGTGGAAAAAGAAAAAAAAAAAACAGTGGGGAGTAAAAATTCACTGCAGGCATGGAAAGCTGCAAAAGCCATTTGCAGGAGATAGCAGCTGCTCAGTCAAGGGCCAAGGCTTGGCCGTCACTAGATGTTTGAGAGATAGAAAGTGATGACATGGGCCCCTTTTCGAAATGATCACATGGGGGGGGGTTGCGTGTCAGATGAACATGACTGGGCCATGCTCACGACGCGAAGAGGCACAACCTTACTACAAAGACCATGGGCTCTCAAGCAAGCAGCACCTAAAAATGGTCACATTCAGAGAAACGTCACACTCATATCCCCATGTGCCACTAACAGGCAGCAAGAGCTACTCTGCGTCAACAGAAGTGACAGGTCTCTAAGCTAGCAGCCACAGCGGTAGCAGACAAATGGGACACATCAAGAGGGACAGACTGTAGTCATAAAGAGAGCCGTGTTCCACTATGGATCCATCCAAATGTCTATCCAGTACAGGGTCGCAGAGACACCCACAAACACACGGGCACACTCACCAAGGACAATTTAGAGACACACGGTGTACAAACATTAACAGATGCAGTGGGGTGGTGCGCAGGTCAGCAGGTTAGGACGCTGTCATCGGATGGTCTTTGGTTCAAACCCCAGGGTCAGCAGAGTGATTTCACCCTTCAACAAGACGCTTAACCTCTAATCACTCCAAAGACTGTCTGACCCTACTTCCTTGCTTTAAATAAAACCGATTGGCAAATCACACACCCCTGCATTCTTTAAGCAGCAATGGCAGTGCACGGAGAATGGCAGAGCCAAAGGACTACACAGTGACACCTGTCCCGATGGGCGTCCGATGTCACACTGTGTCATCAACAGGGGCATATTCTTGTTCATTGGTGGGAGGCTGGTACCACCTGGTGAAATAAGCAAGGCTCTAGCAGCAGAATCCTACAGTCAGGCTCATCCCAGACAAAGTCAATGAGCAGGAACTGGAGGGTTTGCATACATAATTAACAGCGGGCCCCAATTCGCAAGATCTTCTCTAGAGGGAAACCAGTTTATTTTTAAATAGGGATGTGTAAAAACTTGTGTTGTAGCGCTTCTCGCTCGCATTACGAAACGGCGGCATTCTCATTCCTGCCTCTGTCTGCCTTGGCAGCAGCTCCAGGTCCGTACATCTGTATCAGGGCGTCAGAGGGGTCAGCTACCAAAGCCTGTCTGCATCCCCAGAATATCGAATGGACCGGTTCGGGCAGCAAGGACCCTCAGTCACTGTGCTAATGGAACAGGCATGTCTCCAAAACGCCAGACAAACTCATTCTTCTGCAAGATATTTTTTCCAACCATGTACAGTATGCAAACTTGCCTGACCTGACTCTGCCCAGGTGAGTCACAGTTTAAAAGACAGCCACCTCAACGGCTCTCAACTGGCAAGCGTCCTCCATGCCTCAGCCCCCCTCCCCAGCCACACTCCTCTGCTTGCCAAGCCCGTCGCCATCTTCACACTGCTGGCCTGTCAGGGGGTGCGTCAGGGGCAGCGCTGCTTGGTGGGGCTGTGCCGGTTCTGTTGCTGACGGCGTGGGTGGTGGCGCCCCCCCCCCCCCCCCCACAGCCCACTTCCACTCTATTCCTGCACTGCAGCCACAGCAGAATCATGCAAATAATTTCACCATTCAGGCATGCAGGCCACTCCCACGGGTCAGAGTTAGGTCGCTTCTGAGATATGGGAAGGACCTTTTCTCTTCTCTTTTCTTTTCTCTACTCACTGCTCAGTATTATATTTGCCACACTTTCTTTTAATATAATTAGGCCATTAGCGAAGAAAGGCCTGCATTATCTGAACAAGACAGGGGACCAATTCACTGCACAAAGCATTTTGTTAATATGACACAAAGACAAAAGGATACTATGCAGATCCCTTCCATACAGGCCTAGCCAACAAAACATAATGTTCAACCCATTCCTATCTAGTTTACCTAAAATAAAGAGTATATAAACATTAATACCATGAAAATGTGCATGAAGCACAGAATGTCCATCGCACAGAATGACCAGTACAAAAGCTTTACAGCAATGACAAAGAAATTAGCCAGGAGACCTGCATGCAGAAAGGCCCATTAGATTCAAATGAGTCACCCTGTTCTCAACTGGGAATGAATGCAAACATGTGGCCAAGGTTAAGCCTGAACCGAGGCATGGTGTGAGGTACGAGACACCATATCTAATCAGAAGAAAAAGGAAAGCATAATTCTGAGTGTAATGCACAAAATAATGAATAATCTTTATTCATGTAATCCGTAATTACATCCCTCAAACGCAAACATTTTGCTTCACAAACGGTACTTGATCAACAAAATTATAGCCAAGGTACTTGCAGAAAATCTAGCTCTTGTGACTTGAACATAAAAAAAAACAAGAAAAGAGAACTATGGGAAAGAGGGGACTGTGGCTGCCCCCACAAATGGAGACAAAAAGCCCCAGAATTCTCCCATCTGAAGTAATAACTGCAGTCAAGAAAAGTCCACCCCCGATGATGGACTCATTCCACCGGACAGCAGCGACCAATCAGGTTCTCCCTAGCCCTGTGGGAGGGGACTTGCCATTTCTTAATCAATTGTTAACAGCAAAGAAAATGAAAATGTAATATAAGTGGCGGGCAGAAACAAGCCCTTCATCCCTCACTGGATCTACAGACTGCACAGCCTAAAAATAGGAAATAATACGATGCCCCCCCAAGAGAGTTGTCAGCAGTGTCTCAAACATAACTAATTTTAAAGGCTGTTTGAGTTCAGTACTTAATATACTTCACCTCAAACCTGGCATCAAGCATCAACAGAGTGACTGATTTCTGGGTCATTCAGAAGTGTGTAAGCATATTAAATTATGAAAATGGATCATTGGACTTCTGATTGTAAAGGACTCCTTACAGACAACATGCAAACTCTGAGATGAAAAACTAAACAGATGTATTGGTATAGGAACAATGTCTGCAAATTAGGCTCAACTTTGGAAATCACCAGACATTAAGGTTCCACAAAATTATTACCACTGGGGAAAACCAGCCAATAAAAAATGCCTAAACAAATCTTAAAAGAAAAAGAGAGAAAAAAGACAATTGGCTGCACCAATATCCCTACCAACAAGAGCGGAAACCAAAACGCATCCACAATTTACCAACATTCATAAAGTTTGAGTGGGGGTGTATTAACACAACCAACAGTGAAAACAAAATACAATGGTACCTCAGTTCTTGAACTTAATCTGTTCCGGACTCCGGATCGAATCCTAAAAAGTTTGAGTTCTGATCGAATTATTCCCATAAGAAATAATGGAAAACCAATTAATTGGTTCCCGGCTCCCCAAAATTACAGTTAAATATGTTTTTTTTTGCATTTAAACACAAAATGAACAGGATAAAACAAGAAGAGAATTATTTTCTTAATTGCTTCCAAAACAATAAAGATCTTATCCCAACATTACCCCTGCCCTGCCCTGATCGTCCACTCCTTCCGTGTGCCACGCCGCCTCCATAACCTCGTGTGGGATTCCCATGTGATCAGCTGTTTCTGGTTGTTGTCATTAGTCCTCACTATTAAGTCCGCGTTTCAGTTTGTTTCCCCAGTCCGGTCATTGGGTGCGTTTGACTTGCTTAAAGTGCTGGCTTAAAGCAACACATTCTGATCCTGACACAATGCATTATGGCTAGCTGCATTGTGACCTCTCACCGGGCCGCACAAACTGGAACCGCCTCCGTGACGACACACCTTTGCCCTTATTGGCTGAAGAGTTTAGTTACACGCATGGCGTTTGTATCCCAGGCAGTTCCAATGCGTAATCTGCTATTTCTCCTGAATATCACGTAAAGCAGTGAGAAATTTTTGTTAGTTACTGTAATGTTGCACTGGTTAATTTGGTTAATCGTCCAGTCCGTGAAAAAGGCATTCAAGTAATAATTGCATTGTAGTATGAAGTCGTAGGGATGTAGTATTTCCTGGCGCATAAAATTTATATTAGGTCAGCGTTCACAGTTCAACTTCTGATATTCAGATCGAGTTCTAGGTCAAACTGGTTTGTTCAACTTTCAAGAAATTCGAGTTCTAGCGAGTTAGAGAACCGAGGTACCACTGTATACATAAGCATCCAAAATAATATATTAATAATGAAACATAAAGGGATTACACTGAGTCACTGCAAATGGAAATATTGTATTGTATTGCACAAATACTACACAACCAAAAGTGGTTTTTGTATGCGTGAACACAGATGCTTCTGTTAGGTGGGACAGACGATGTACAGTTTGATAGCTTACATTGGTTACTTCTTTTTAAGAATTGATATGGCTTTATGGTGGGTTTTTACATATGAATATCATTTTAGGAGTTTAATTGTATTTGTGTTTCTGCCATTTGAATTTGAGAAAGTGACCATTAGTCAGTAAAGCAGTTTAATATGACTGGTCCCTGTCAAATTTTTAACCATATAGAAATATATGAGCCGATATTATCAGTTATCAGAATTTTTAGCTCCTTAAAGTCTAAATCAAATCTGAGACATTTTTCGTATCAGTTAGTTCCTACAGCAGATCTTTGGAAATGGGCAGTGGTTCTTGCCTACACCACTACCTCAAGGCTATGGTAGAGACCCAACACCCACCCAGAACTATACCAATTTAGGTAAGACCACTAGACTTCTAGATCTTAATCCAACAAGCTTAGACCCCTTGTGCGTAACTAGCTGTTTGAGAATACGATTGAGAATAAGCATTTCGCTGCTCAACAGGGTAAGATAAAGGGAATTAAAAACACTTTCATATGTCTCATTTGTTATTTGAGAGAAAGAAGATGTTAAATACTTCAGAAAAAGCTCTCTGGTACAATCTAGTTTCATGCTGCTGAATTTAGGAGTGGCAATACTTGGCTATCATAAGATGACTACTTCCAGAACATACTCTGCTTGCCAATAGCAGTGACTAGAGACCAACACAGATTTAATCACAATGCCAATGAAGCCCCCCCCCCATGAAATCATCTGAGTGGATATGCCTTACTCACCCATGCTGCCTCTGGATTAGCGTGGGGTGAATCTGTTGTACTCCAAAGGAGAGGCCTGCAGAAACAGAACAGGACTCAGAGGAGACGGACTATTAGAGGACTGACACAACAGATGATGTCCCGGGTGGAGCAAGAGTACATAACAGGACATAGAGTACTGGAGAGAAAGAGAGAGAGAGAGAGAGAGAGAGAGAGAGAGAGAGAGAGAGAGAGAGAGAGAGAGAGAGAGAGAGAGAG
>JABFDZ020000109.1:6764816-6785158 GCA_019775955.2 Pollimyrus isidori
CTGGTCCCCCTTTTTGAAGAGGGGGACCACCACCCCGGTCTGCCAGTCCAGAGGCACTGCCCCCGATGTCCACGCGAACTCCGGACGGATCTCATCCACCCCTGGGGCCCGGCCACCGAGGAGCTTTTTGACCACCTCAGCAACCTCAGCCCCAGAGATAGGCGAGTCCAACACCAAGTCCCCAGAATTCACTTCCTCATTGGAAGGCATGTCGGTGGGATTGAGGAGGTCTTCGAAGTATTCCCTCCACCGACCCAAAACCTCCCGAGTTGAGGTCAGCAGCACCCCATCCCCACCGTAAACAGTGTTGATGTTGCCCCGCTTTCCCGCACGGAGCCGCCGGATGGTGGACCAGAATCGCCTCGAAGCCGTCCGGAAGTCGTTTTCCATGGCCTCACCAAACTCCTCCCATACCCGAGTTTTTTGCCTCAGCGACCGCCGAAGCCGCATCCCGCTTGGCCTGCCGGTACCTGTCAGCTGCGTCTGGAGTCCCACAGGCTAAAAAGGCCCAATAGGACTCCTTCTTCAGCTTGACAGCATCCCTCATCACTGGTGTCCACCAGCGGGTTCGGGGATTGCCGCCGCGGCAGGCACCAACCACCTTACGACCACAGCTCTGTTCAGTTATACAATCCATAGGTCACGGGCTTAGATAAAATTATGAAATCGTTGGTCATAGTGCAAGAAAAAAGTGAGAAATAGAATATAAATGTGACATTTCAAACATTGACATACAGTTCTGAGGGGAAGATGGTGGTGCAGAAGGCAGTGCTATCGTTTGGCAACCTGAGGGTTGCCGGTTCAAGCCCTCCTTCCTCCTGACCCTATCAAAGTGTCCTTGAGCAAGATGCTGAACCCCAAATTGCTCTCGGCATGCAGGTTGGCACCTTGCATGGCAGCCTCTGCTACCGGTGTGTGGATGAGTGAATGTGAGGCATGAACTGTAATCAAAAAAACATATACAACAGTATAGGCACTTTTCAGGTGTGAAAAGCCCATATAGTATACCATAGACTGGTGATGTAACGTTTCTATAAAAGATCATGATGCAAGGGGTATGCTGGAGAATATTTTTGTTTTATGATGAAATTCAGTAGCATAGGCCTGGTGACAGTACTCGAGTGTACAGGACAGTAGCAATGCGTAGAGAGTGCATTACTTACCTATTCTCATTTATAAATGTGCAGATCATAAGCACACCTGTGAACTGCTCAGGAAGGACCAGACTGTCTGCTGAACCTCCTTCCTGCTCAAGCCTCCTCTTATTCTCACTCCTGTTTTTCTAGCTCAGTCTTTCCTAATCTGGTCCTCAGGGACCCACAGCCGGTCCATCCTTTTGCTCCCTCTGAGCTCCCTGTCAGACAGTTCATGTTTTTGCTAAAACCTGGACCATCTGTGAGTTCCTGAGGCCTGGACTGGGAAACAGTGCTCTCGCTCTTTTGGCATTCTGAAGAACAAAGCGACCTGGCAATGGACTAAGTTTTCAAGCTAAAGTCAGCAGTTATGTTTTCGCAAAACAAAACCATACAACGGGTAAAATACAGTAACCACAGTCTTTAGAACGCATAGGCACACCTTCATTGGATTGCGGTTACTTCCTTCAGTTCCAAAATCAGGATTGGTTTCATTTAAAACGCAGATCTCAGGGAGTGGGGATACAGCATGACTTACACAAATTTAGGCAGTATACATCAGAGCTGAAATAATATTCCACTTAGTCACAATTTAAATGAGTTCCAATGAAGAATATTGCCAGTATTATTTAGCCTACCTATTACTTCCCAGAAAATCTAATTCAGCAAATAAAGGACAACAGAAATTTGCCTTGTTACATTTCATAGCAATCTATATTGAATATACATAACATTAGCTAGCTGTAAAGCTCCAGATGGCTTGTTAACACCATGCTGAATCAATGGGTGATAAATAAATGATACATTTATTTAAATTTTACTTCTCTACTTGAGATGAAGTCATAAAGAATTTACAGACAAAATACGGCAAAGAAACAATTTTTTAGGCAAAACATAGCATATTTCATGTGGCCGGAGTATTAAATGCATCTTACAGATTCCAGAAAATAAATAAATAAACACTTAAATCTTTTCCAAGTATGTTTTAAGTATTAGAGGCTGTTTAGATATAAAAGTGATTTATATTCCAGTCTAAGTCATGTCAGTTTAGGGAACAATTTTTGAGTGATTACGTGGGTCTTTTGTCCAGGATTGTTACATAATCAAGATTAGAACCTGGAACCTGCAAATAAATATTAGGTTATAAACAATATGTAGCAGCAGTCATTAAGTCCAAATGAAGGCTCTGCATGGTTTGTTAACCTAATACTTTTACTAAATATAAATCTGGGAACAGACTACCTATTCTATCCATTCTATCATCTGATCTGTAAGCAATTTATTAGGATGCATAAAAATGTGTGCATCTCTAAAATGTATATGTGTATGCACGTCCTATACAAGAGAACGGCATCCTGTTCAGGGTGTACCCCAGCCTCCTATACTATCCTGCCTGGGACTGGCTCCAAGCAACCCCATCATCCTGCACTGGACAGAGAGTTGGATGATGGCTAGATGGACGTCCATATATATTATCATTAAATATATTAAGTTGTTTCCTATGTAAATCCAATTAAAATATATGTATGAATGGAATATACTAAGCAATAACACAAAATAATAGTTTATTATATAACAAACACATATGTTATCATTTTACTGAAAATTCATAAATATACAATATATATTATTAAGACACATTAAATGTTTTTTATGTAATACTATGTATGATGTTTACAAATCAGATAACAACATAATTTATTTTTTCAAGGCAGTGATGGCAAAAAAAAATGGCCACAAGGTGGCAGGTTGGCTTCATATCCAGCCCCCGTAGCGCAGTTTATTTGGCAGGTACACACGAGTTAAATAGTCTGTAGCTATTGATGTCAAACACTGAATTTCCGCTTTTTGTTTCCATTTCTGCAACAACTCCATCTGCAATGAGTTTGTACGATGTAGCGCAGTCAATACAATACTTTGTACTTCTGAGACCTGAATACGTTATACAGCCATCTTAACATAAATATTACATTTCCCACATTCCTTTATGTCTGTGTACAAAAACCATCATTGCAATTTTATAGCATGTCAAACATAATTTATACACCACTGTAAAACTTCCAGGTGGCCTCACGCCTTTGTGGAAACCATAAGCATAAAGGCTTTCTGCAGGTCACCTACGAGCCTGGCAATTTTAAGTTACGTGTCCCAAAAATACATATAATTAAGTATTCCATTTTGGAGGAAACAAAAAGCAGGTTAGCTGAAACATTTCCTGGCAGAGTGTTCTTGATTATTACCTCCTTTTCCCAGGCAGGCTGGAGGCTGACATATGGCCGCTTCAGCAGGCTGGAGAGTTTGCTCTCATCCTTCTTTGAGAATGGAACCAGGGCATCCTTTGGCACTCTTAGCCTGAAAAGCACCATTCCACTAGAGATGCTTCTACTACAACGCAAGACACTGCCTATGATGCAGTCCTATGTCTTTATGGATCCTATGTCTTTATGGAGTATGCGAACATCTGACATTTTTACATCTGAAACACAGACACAGGCGT
Source organism: Pollimyrus isidori (assembly GCA_019775955.2). NCBI lineage: Eukaryota > Metazoa > Chordata > Actinopteri > Osteoglossiformes > Mormyridae > Pollimyrus > Pollimyrus isidori. The sequence goes on from JABFDZ020000109.1 coordinate 6,768,447, forward strand.
TTCTATCAAAGTGTAATGGGCTCAAATTCCTTCGCAACATTTCAACAAAATTCTACACGTCAGTAGTTAACATTTGTGTTAATATAAATAATCTTGTCTTATTGCTACTATATATAAAAAAAAGTTTTGGGAAATAAATTTTGTGATTACGGGAAGATCCCTCACAATCTGAAAATATGACATGCAAAAAAAGGACAGTTTAAAGGCAAAGTCTGTGCAATGTAACAACTAACTTAGCTTTCGAGGTTGAATATACTCCTCTTGGAAAATAAAATAAAGAAACAATCATACTTTAACATTTAATTAAAACCAGAGCATAAACACTGGTGAACAAACCTCTCAATATCGGATGGTAGGAGACCCAGCCACATCACACTCGGAACAGTTAGACTCTGTGCCTCAAATGACATTGACTGTACAAGGAAAAGGAAAAAAATACTTTCCCACAACTTTTTTTCCCCAAAAACAAAAAAAATATATTTCACCAAAAATATGTTTATAGGTCACAGTTAATAATATGCTGAGCAAAATAGAAAAACCCGTGTCTTACCACCGATCCATACTTGTAGATAGACATAATTTCAATGCCTAGGAACAGCAGAGACATACTGTAATCACCACCATACAAAGACAATTATTTTGAGCTTGTCATTTAAAGGAACAAAGTACAGCACATTAATTTTGTAACATGAAAGAAGTAGAAATCAGTGACTGTATCAATAAATTCAAAGAAGGCAGTGATCACGTCAACACCCCCAACTTAATGACTGAGCCATATTATCTCAACTTCTGTCAGCTGAATGGCAGTCAGTCTGCTACTTGCTCTTATTTCACGACCTCATTAAGTGATCCATCACAGAGAATGGACTAATAAGGCAAATACCGTGTGGGTCCGCATCCACCAGTGCTAAAATGGGAATGTGCAAAGTGTCCCACAATTTCCTAACCATCAGCCTGCTGTTGATGTCCGGCACACCCTTTCCCTTGCAGAGATAAGAACCAGGGGTAATAGTTAACTCATTTAGTACAACATGTGGCAGAATAACTATGTATTTAATAATCCATATCCACAGCACAAAGTCACAGTGAGCCAATCTCAGGAAGAGTTCTGAAAGCAGGGTACATCATGTGTACACATACAGTCACATGGTACAAGAAATCCCAGGCTAAGAGACACCAATTTACCCAAAATGAAGGACTGTGGACAGTGGGACCTACTACACCCACCTACCACAGAGAGAATATGCTACACATCAGCCCCAGATACATAGAGTCAGGACAGAGTCAGGCTCTTTATCCACAATGCAACGCTACTCATATTTAAACATTTTCTGTTTCTAAAACAAATAGCATTTAAGAAAATATTACAAAAATGTACCCCAATATGCAATGCAATGCAATGCAATTTTATTTATATAGCACATTATCACAACATTACATTGTCTCAATGCGCTTTACATTTCTGCCATGCAAAGACCCCCCGATGAGTAAGCGAAATGCGACGGCGGCAAGGAAAAACTCCCTAGAAGGAAGAAACCTTGGGAGGAACCAGACACAAAGGGGGAGCCCATCCTCCTGGGGCCGGCAGAAATATTGTTCTACTATTTAACCACATAATAACACATAGCATCAGACTTACTGTAATCATGATGCATGGATATGTCTTTGAGCAAAATTCATCATCCAGGAGTCTCTGAAAGGTTGCATCTTTTTCTACAATAAGAATGAACTTTGCAGAAGATAGAATATCTAAGACTTGTTAAAGGAGACTTGTTATAAAAGCAGTTTTTAAAAAATATATATTGTTTCAAAATCAAACCTTTATAGAAGATCTTAGGTTTAATTATGCCAAAACAAATATTATTTGTTAATCCTTTTATCATTAAACTGGAAAAGGATACTCTTTATTCCATAAACATTAGATGAAACTGAGACTGCCTAAACAAAGAAACATACAACATATAAACAACCATTCTGATCTAATTCCATTTTTTGCCATAATGCTTAACTGATTGTTTATATGTTTTCAACAATTAAAACCCATATGGCTTCATGACTAATTTTCAGTCATTCAGATGACATGCACAGTGAGGGGGACAAACATGTTTTCAAGATTCCACTACGCAAATTAAACACCAGAGCAGTGCTTGACAATTGTCACAAACCTTACAACAATTATTTTAACTACACACTGAAAGAAATGAGGGAGAAACTGAATTTCTTCTTTACACACTGTGAGGCTGGATTTGCAGTTCACTTTGGTGCCATCTTCTTCCTGATAGCACAAGTCACCTGATATCAGACCCTTTGATGTAGCAAGCTGGTAGTGAATTCAAGAGGAAAAAAACTCAAGGAAAGTTAGAGGCTGAATTTTCCATATATGTACAAGCATACAAACACTCAATGTTTTTTTTCCAATGAAGGAATGTGTTAGGTATCTCTTTCAACTATATGTTGAATAATATGCTAAATGTAGAGAAGTACACAGAAATCGGGTGTCACAACAAGCACATACCACATGTAAGCTCCTGCGTGGGATCTTGAGCATGCAGGAAATGTCATCAACAACAGAATCCACAGTCCTCTGAGATCCAAAAAGCTGTGTGTCATTGTAATAGATGTCCCTGTGGAAACAAGCTTGAGTACTGACCCTAATACAACATTATTCACACTCGGGCCAGTCAGATACATTTTATGTTGACAGACTGCGGCTGTTACCTTTTTGTGGCATATGTGTTGCTCTGAACAAGTTTATAAACAGTCGACAAGACCTTCAAAGTTGATGCTGAAAAACATAAAAGCACTTATGTGTGCATGCATGCCCATTTGTTGTGGCCTGCATACACTATGTTAGGTTGGTTTAAGCCCACTGAGAAGTACCTTGAGCAGAATAGGTTTACAATGTTTACTAGCTGGGTGTTACTCTGTGAGTTATCTGTTACTCCTCACCAAATCTGCCGACTGACGAAGGACAGTCACTTCTGACAATGCTGACAGCTGTGTCAGAACCCATGTGAAGGCCAATATTACTGTGAAACCTTAGATAAAAAGTGGAATTTAAAACATTGAGCGGAATTTTATCATTTACATTTTAATATTTATTTAACTTTACCACCCCCCAAAGTAACATTATACTTTTGCCCCCCAAGAAATAGACCTAAACTACTGTTGTAGTACATCTATATGATCTAATTAAAGACACTGTACAGTAACTGTGTAAAAAGTCAGCTTAGTTATGTTAATACTACGCTCCATATTTCAGTGAACGTCAGGTTCCAGCGCCCCCACATGACGCTAGCTAGAATAAAAGGTTAGGAGATGAATGAATAAATTGATTGATATTAAGAAACAGTAAAACCAGAGGCCTACCTGACATTAAGCCACTGGGATCTGCTGTGAAACGCCAGGACGGGCGCTTCCCCCCGGGACAGACTGAGCACTATTCCAAGGATTACGTTCTCAATACGGGATAGAACATCCCGACTTAAAATAAAAGCAAGAACACGATTGTGCGGCGAAACTACACTGCAGACAGGAGAACTCAAAAGGTTTTACCAGGGTTACCAACCTTGGCTGGAGTGAGATTTTCAATTCGAGACAAGTCTGCACACGTATTTATATATCTAGCAGTTTAAATAATTTGTAATTCAAGTTTTTACTAAACAGTATAACTGGGCTATGATAACTGAGTGGGTGGTACTTTTACCTGTTTATCTCCTCCCTCTCCGTCTGAAAGGCATCTTGTCCATCTTGACTATTCAAAAGCCTGGCTCTGAGCTTTTCGACTTCGAGCAGCTCTTCAAACTCGCGTGTCACTTTGGTCTGACATAGAAACGAGGGACAAGAACAGGAATGGCGGACACATCGTCTGTCACTTTAGTCTGACAGAGAAACGAGAGACACGAACAGCAATGGTGGACACATCGTCTGTCACTTTGGTCTGACAGAGAAACGAGGGACACGGAACAGCAATGGCGGACACATCATCATTCACATTGGTCTGACAGAGAAACGAGAGAAACGAGCCTCTGGAAGCCCGACATACCCTCATCTGCTAATCTAGCGGTTTAGTCAATACAGGTACAAAATACCACCCGACTACTTTTATTAGAAAACAGGAGAATAATGATAAATAATAATGTTCACTATTCAAAAGGAATTTTGAAAAAAAAGACAAGAAAACCCATACATTCATCGCAAAGGCAGCGTGCTGGAGTGTTAGCTACCGAGAGTTAGCAAACGAGTGTTAGCGCAGGGCCGCCAACTGTCACGTGACACTCGCGCTTTCAGACGCTCACGCAACAAATCTTATGATAAATATGTTATTCCATTATAAACCTAAGATTAGCTATATCATAAGCGCTGATGCAGTTTGCAAACCCTACAAACTATTCATAAGGTAATAAAAGTCTTCCATAAATGTAAATGCCTGTGCATGTGTGTGCAGACTTGTTTTGACTTCAAGTCGGCATCACAGGTTATCTATGGAGCTCCAGAGCTAGTTTAAAGACAGGAAGACCCACATAAAATGACAAATGTATGACCCCCAAATGTCAACATTTTATGACATTCGTTTCCTCAGTAAATACCTCAATTGCTGATGTACATTGGCAATGACATTGAATATTATATGACCTATAAATCAAGCGACTTGTTATAACGCAGGTGTTGGCTGAGAGAAAAATTAAACACTACATTTACCCCTCCTAAAGGGTTAGTGGCAATAAAAAAACGTGTTTATAAATACAGTTGCAGGCAACTACAGGTGTATTTACAGTAAGGGGGCCTAAGTAGCACGTTATTTTAAGCATGTTTTGGAAATTTATAAACACTTATGTGTTTGAATAAGATCATGACTAGACCTTAATCTAGACTAGCTTGTATTTTTTGTTCTGAAAATTGAAAGACCATGACCAAACAAAATTGTTAGAAGGTCAGTGAATGTAAATAAAATTTCTAATGGATGCTTAACACTCAAGAGTGTTGACATTTCACAGTGGTAAGTCTGTTTGTTTATTAATCCCAAATTTTTCTGCGACTTGTTTACTGACTAAAGCCATTATATCTAAGCAATATTAACAACCCATGTCTTTCATGCTGAAATCATGTAAAGCTGTTTTTAAAATAGTCAAAGGTGGTGCTGGTCAAGGGGAGAGGTTTAGTAACTACTAAACTTTAGTGCACAGGTTTTAGAAGAAATAGTAAATCTTTCTTTATTTTTGTAGAAATACCATAATTTATTTTAATTGGATTATTACCCTATAATATAGCTGTTAGGATTACAATGTGACTTGCAGAGATCATATAACACAGTGTATGGCCAGATTCAAAGAATTACACGTTGATGAAAAGTATCAAATGAATAAATGAATTATTTAAAAAACAGTTCTTTTGTGGATATCCAAGTTGCTATGATGTCATTACAGGGTGGATGAAGGGTGATTTTCCCAGAGATGCACGACACTTAACACCTCATTCTGCCTGACTGGCCACATTAGCACCTTCTACTTTGTTTGTCTCAGGAGGACTGCAGATGTTTATACGACAGAAAACCAACCGTGGGCTATTGAAGTACAAAATATGCTGTCATCTGTGTATACTGTCCAGAACTGTTGTACATCCAGTTGGAAAACCCAGTGGCTGTTCTGGTTACTTCCTGTTGAGAACAAAGAAATCGTGCTTACAGAATCATGAGGGTGCCTGCCAAGCATTTAGGTAACATGACAATATATGTTAAAGTTTTGAATAAAAGAAGTGGTTACTGTTGCTTGTGTTCTTAACAATGGGACATACAAAAAAAGCATCCACTTTGCAAAGGCGTTATAGACAGAGTCCTATAAGTTCTTTAGAAATAGCTACTCGATGAGCAACAGAGGCCCAGACAGCACCTGTAACAGCCTAGGACTCAAAACTGCAGTCTGTCTCTGTAAGTAGTACGTAACATTATTGCACGTGTTGACGAACCTAAAGTGGTTTTGTTCGAGTAGCTAAATGATACCTTTGTGTGATTTATTGTGAGAATTCTTTGCTAGCTTCCCCCATACAGCTCCACCTCCTCTTCAGAGAACAGACGCACATGTACGCACATGCGTTTGACAGCTGCCTTTGAATTTTCAACATTTAACTTCTCTTAAAAACTGAGTGACAGCAATGTCATCCGACAAATCAAGAAACAGATATAATTTCTAAAATATGTCATAACTGCTTCTAATGAGTCCCCCACGGCTGATGCCCCAGTGGTGTGTATCCCTTTCTGCTGTAAGATGCTTGTTTTCACCCCTTAGACACACAGAACTGTAGCCTTATTCTGGACTGTTTAGCAAAACTGTCTTGGAAGCCGGGATTTAAAATCCGTCAAACATGTACCAGAGCTCGGTTTATAAAAAAAAAACAACACACACCTTGAGTTAAGAAATAAAGTTTATAGGCATAGAGACTAGTGACTTTCCAGCAGCCAAAACTGAGAAATGATTGCATTTTATTAATCCCGAGATGACCTTCTTAGCATATTAATAACTCTTGTTGTTAAATATATGTCATTCCATTTCAAATTGTTACCCAACAGAGAAACCCTTGCCTAGATTTTACTCAGCTGGTCTGGCCTTGTAATAATTCTGTTTTTCTTTTCTTTGTTGCTTACAACTTGTCAAGTGTATGAGATGCCTGAATGTAGAGAGACGAGGCCTTTGGCCTTGGTCTGACCCTAAGTTTCACTTAACACAGAGCTTTAATGGACGTCTCCCCCCTTCCCTGAGTGCTGGTGACAGGCTGCTTCCGCAGTGCTTAATTGCTGGCTAATTGCTATCTCTTGATAAAAAAAAAAACACAATCTGTGAAAGGCCACAACATCTGGAGTTATTTTTTCCCAAAAAGCAGGGGCGCCTGCTGTTCTCCTGGATTGTGAAAGATCCTTGGCAAGTGTGAGGCATTAACCTGTGGAGACTGAGTTCCGCCAGTTATGTGCTTGTCTTGGGACGAGTGTTTGCACTGGGTCACAAGGTCACTGTGCAAGGGGGGTGGGGGTGAGGGGCTGCAGGTGAGGGGGATTAGCTGCAGCCAGAGGCCCAGTGAAACCAAATACAGGTCTGTCAGCTTAATCCATACAAATAAAAAACAGAGCTGTTTTACGCACACCCTCAGCCTGGCCCCGACATAGTTCCAGTCCAGTTTCTCATCCGCCTTTAGCAAAGCGTTGTGGCTGGACTGCGGCTGCTAATGGGTATCCGGTAGGTGGCCCTAGAAGAAGCTGTAACAGATGGCTTATGGTTGTGCCTGACAAATCAGCTCCAGCAATGGATTACAGAGAAGATGAACCCAGTCAAAACATTTGGGTGGAGACAATTATATATACTATGGTACTTCAGCATTTACCATTAGCAGCATGTTATTGGCTTAACAAAAGCATTTATCTAAAAGTAACCATATTTTAACCATTTATAAATGCCCAGGTTTTACTAGATCACATTCAAGTTGAATGCCAGGTTGAGTAACTGTTTACCTAGAGCCTGGATTGCCTACTGTTATGTTATGGTTGCACCTTCAAACACCATACTGAATAACAAGCACTGTGAACATTAAAGCTGGCATATTCCGTTGAAGGAAATTAAATAAAAGGTTGATGATAGGTGAACGGCATGTTATTTAATCATACATAAAAACCATGTGGTACAGATAAAATCCTGCTGTATTTTGGCCAGATATAGAAGCCGTATTTCCTTTTCAGCTATGTGAAATATTTGACTACTGGAAGCCGCACATTCTGCATAATGGTCTGTTGAGTGGGATTTCTCCAGAAATGCTTGGGGTCACTTTGGTACAAGTAAATGTGTGGTACATAAAGCACCCCAACTGTTATGGTATCACCTGACAAAAATAACAATAGTTATTTTTTTTTTATAATGGAAAATTTATGCCTGCATAGTGGAGGTAAAAACTGCTTGCATTTCACCTTTCTTCATGTATCTAATGTTCCTCAGCAGTGTGATGTATGTGGTCAACATGGCGAACATCTACCATCACTAACCTCTCTTGTCGGCACCTTGCCAGAAAGGCTAACAGATGTTTCATCGAAGATGATGGGCATCATGTTCCCCATGAATTTTAGTGTCTCCCCAGAAGGCAAGTACTCTAGCAGGAATGAAATACTGCATAATGGAAAGCAGGGGCTCTTTAGAGTGGTAACATAATGTGGGGCATTAACTCTGCCCTCTAATGGAATTTGTGGACCCAGGCAATGTCAGGGAACCGTTCCTCACACCATTAATGTACCACCAGGGCCTTTTACCGTCAGCTCCATGCTGAAATCCTTAAGTCTACGACTCATGTGCGCGCATGGAAGTAAGGTGACATTACTTTTACAGTTTTTTGCTGATATATAATGTTGATGATCTGTTTTGAACTCTCCACACACATTTCTTGCTGTGATTTTTGCAATGTGCTTCAGAAACATTGTTCCACCTACCAGGGGCTTCATCTGTCTGATATTTACATGTGCACATATACTGTATACACACTGAATCACACACACTTTAAGTGGAATGCTGCAATGAGATTTGATAAATTCATTGTCACAAATTTATTTTGCATGCCTGCTTTTGGCACGGGCGCCGATTCAGTTCTGTATGGCGCGTATTAGTTTCCGTTCACTTACTTTTTACATAGACAGACCATAGGCAGGTGCAAAGAAGCACACATGATCCAGTTTCTGTCCCATCACCCCAGGGTAACGGCTCTGCACCTCAAAGATGACACAGCCCTGGGAAGATTTAGATATCTTATCCAGCTGGAATTAACAAATCAGCTTGTAACTATATGAAATGAGCAAGAATGACAGGACACACGAAAATGAAGTTGTGCAAGCGAGCCCGGGAAAAAAAAAAACAAAACGGTACAAGAATGTTTTGCAGCAGACAGCTGCGTCTCATATGTGCCCACCGCTGGAAAGAGGGGAAGCGTCAAACATGAAGGGGAATCTTCGCTATTGTTCTGCTGGCTCTTATAGGCTGGTGCACATGGCACAGCTCACAGTGGGAAAGTGCCATGGATCTAGACAGGAAAAAATTTGACCCCAATAACCCTCCGCCGCACCATTTAAAGGTTACTTTAAGTTGTTCCACTGTATCCTTTCAAGAGTACCCTGCTGAGCTCTGCCCTAAGCCTTCAAAGAAGTGCAGCCGGTGGATTTTAAGGCCACACTGGAAATAAATATTAATTTGACCCCTGTCGAACCTGTTAGGACGCAAATCAAATGGCAGGAGTGCTGCTTCTTTGAAAAGAAGACAGGCAAGTGAGACCTGCTGGTGTCTGCAGGGGCAACTGCATGCTGCCAATGGGAGGCTTGTTAGCATGGATGCTAACTACGACACAGAATAATGTCAGCTGGCAGCCTGCAGACCTGGACTGTTAGCATGGACGCTAACAATGACACAGGATTATTTTTTTATATAAATAGGTTCAAAGGGAGCTGCATAATGGATTCATGCAAGTAAACTATGTCAGTATACGTTTCAAAATAAATTTGCTTTAAATTTATTGTAAATATTTATTTCATCAGTTACAATATAACTCCCGGTGATGATAATTTGCATTTATTCAATAGCTGCAAATGTAACCTATCATCTATTTCCTGATTACCACCAAACTTACCCAGACTCCAAAGATGACAAATAAGCCACAATTGGTAGAGGACGGCTGTTTCTTCATTGGAGAAAGGAACCACATGCTCATTTATAACGTAGTGCAAAGGTTCACAAGGGAGCAAGGTTAGCTCCAATATTAGACATATAGAGACCATCTACTGCATATGACCACACATGGCTTGTTCCGTCTACGGATGTTACTTTGGCAGAGGAGGGTCTCGGGGTGGTCTGTACAGCTGCAAAGTGTGTGAGATTGTGCATCATTTCAGTGTGCATGCAGCAGCAGAGGTGTGAATCTGCCTGATGTGAAAAAGCGAGAATGGCGCTAGTGTGCTGGGAGATGGCACTGGCAGCCATTAGGGCAGGCAGTGTGGCTATTGTGACTGTGTGTGGTGGAGTGGACTTGAAGGCGTGTGTGTGTGTGGGGGGGGCTGGCCTAAAAAGTCCTGCTTTACTTCTCCAGGTCAAAGGCACCTCAGTATGAGACCTTCGCAGCCTCTGTCACTGTTTACTGTGCAGGTTGTTTGGGGCAGAGAGACCCGAACAAAGGGGATCTGTTCACATTGTCTTTCCTAAAATCGACACCCCTCAGCTGACTGCTTCTATGGGTTGAGACCAGAGGCCCATCTTACAAAATCTGATCCTGGACATTCTTAACTGAAACCATGTTTCCTTTAAACTCCTCAATCAGAGCCCACAATGTAAACATTTGCTTCCATTCCGTTATTCAATATGAGCAACCCAAAGGACATGTTTACATAAGCAGCCTACTGCTGAAAGCCATTTAAATGCTATAACATTATAAACAAAAGCACAAAACGAAAATGATAGCGATGGATGGAATATAAACCACATTTTATTGTTATCTTAAAAAAAATATACTGTAATTTATTCTAAAAAGAAGAACAAGCCACACTCAAGCAGGTTGGGAGAGCCCCCACCCTGTCATTGTTGCCGGTAATCTGAAATTGTCCAGTCAGTCTGTTGGCTATTTAACTAAAGTCTGACACAGATGCATTTACAATGGGTAACTGGCCCAGCAAAACAGGTCATTAAAATAAAATCTCAATGAATCAACTAGAATAGCAACATTGAGTAGTAGGTAAGAATTAGTAGTGGTAAGATTGGTGTGGAAGAGGCTTAACAGCTGGAAAACATCTGCATCTATTCAACTCTTCTTTTTGTACTGCATTTATGCAATTACTGCCAACTTAGTTGTCTGACAGTAACCATATACTCTGGGTTGACATAACAGTTACATTTGCAAGACTTTGTCCCCAAGTATGTCACACAAAACAAAATCTGAGAATACGCTGCTCTCGTCATATTACTGGTCATTTAGCTTTTTCGCTTACTTGACGTACTTTTACATTGAAACTGTTAAACCAAAATAGTCTGCAGAAAAGTTACTTGATTCCAAGCTGTGTAGGATAACGCAATACATTTCAGTAAATATTCTTCTGTCAAGACGTAAATTGTTAGACACATATTTATTTCGTTTCTGTCATGTAAATGCCGTGAAGGAAAACAAAAAGCATTACTATTTACGCATTGTACGGCAAGAGTCCGTCCTTAATTTTCATCTCGGGGGGGCGAGATAAAGAATTTTAACTTAATCGGCACATTTATGAATGATACGTTAAAGACTTCCGCTATCGTCTATTTTAAAGAAACCTCACGCTAGAATGATATTATTTCCAAAAGCGAACGGTAATTCTTTGATGCCCGAACCCGAGCGAACGTCAGACGCCCCAGACCGCCTGTCTGTATGCCAATAACAATGGGCTGCAGGACAAGGCGCCTGTGACGGACAAGTAAAAGCTTTCACCGCTGTTACCTGCAAACAAAAGAAACTAGCGGGTTCACAAATCTTTTGAGCGTTTGCAATACTGAGATCGCCACTGCTTTGGCAAGAGAAGACCGGCGTCTCCACCCAGTCATTACCAAGACAGAGGCAAACACCTTGATGGCTCCCCCCTTACCTGCCTGACCCCGATCGCATATTCCCCCTTAGCGCTTTGTAATTCGGCAATAGCAGCTGCCTCCTGCCCCTCCCAGCAAACAGCGCCTCCTCAAAGTTTGCTTTCTGTACTTTAAACCAGCATTGCACTGGCTGTAGCGCTTCTTGCCGAGATCTGTAGAGGAAAACAGCAGAGAGAAAACGTCCCGGGGCGACCTTACGAGGAAAGGAATATATGCAGGGTCGGTTTTAAAGTGAACACGAAAAAAAGTAGGGAAAGCTGAATTTGATGCATCAGCCTGGGAACTTCGCCCTCACTATGAGGGATCTGAGCTGATGCAGGGACACGAATTATTTTAGATTAATGTACTGTACTGCAGCTTTGTAAGAAAGTATATTTTATTTGGGGATCCAGGGCATTCGTTCAGTGGTACCAATTTTAATTGGAGAACCGGTGGCAGCATAATATTAGTAAATACAGCATGGTTTCGATATTAAATAAAAATATCCCTGCACTGTTTCTTGCGTGGAGCTGCTGTGTCCTGGCCGAAACAGTCTTCATGAACTTCACATTAGACAATGAAGTGCACTCGAGTTTCATCCACCGACGCTTGAAGAGCCAGGAGCGCCGGGAGATGCAGCGTGAGATCCTCTCCATACTGGGGCTACCGCACCGACCCCGGCCTCACCTTCACGGCAAGCACAATGCAGCCCCGATGTTTATGCTGGACCTGTACAATGCCATGTCCACGGAAGGAGGCGAGGATGGCTACTCGTACCCTTACAAGCCTGTCTTCACAACCCAAGGGCCACCTGTTGCGACGCTGCAGGACAGCAACTTCCTTAACGATGCCGATATGGTCATGAGCTTCGTCAACTTAGGTATCGTTCCAAACAAGCGTCTTAAATTATTGTATTGTAATCCTGCATAATAATAGACACGCAACTGTTAGTCCTTTAACAAATATATGATGTAAAATGGATGGATGCATGGATGGACGATTGAGAATGACTAACGAAATATTTGTTGGAGAAATTACGCAAAGGCGACAATTGTTTGTAGATGTAAATCTTTTGCATGCCAAGAAATATACTATAATTCAAGTGAAAATTAGAAAAAATGATAACTGCGTAGTTGTTAGTTTTTATATCCACGGTTTCATTACTTTCCATGACAAGTGCTTCAAAAGCAGAACATACAGGTCGACGAATTGACTATGGCCACATGTCCTATGGCGTTACTAGGAGACGTATTATTATCCCAATGGTGATTGCAATGGCGACATTGAATATTTTCTTCGGTTAGGGCACATTTCCAATATATTTGACTTAGCCTACTTGTTGCACTGTGAAAATATAAGAGCTTATCATTCTTATTGTAGGGTAATTTATTTACAGGTACTATGACGTCACCTTGGGAAAATATCCACGCAGTCTAGTGCAAAACCTTTCACTCAGGCGTTTAACGCCGTAATATTTATACTATGACATAATGTAGTCGTTGCCACAGCTCCCCTGCATATCAGCACGGCGCTAATTTTCAGGTATTTGAAAATTGAGTACCGAAGCCAACAATCTGTGTCGGGTGACTTAAGAATTGGTCGGGGGACGACATGAGTGCAATTTGTTAATACTGGTATTAACATATTACGTGGCACGCATGTTTGTAGTACCCTATCAGCTTAGTTGGAGACAACGTCAATACCACACAGACAGCTGTACTGCCCTTAATGTTTCGATCATTTACAATGAATATCTAAAAATCACTCATAACACTGTGTGTAATCATTGGCCCCGGTATTATTATTTGCAGCGTTAATTATTATCAGATGCGTCAGATTGCCTTTGTACGGCATAGTGAACGGTTTTGATATTTTGCATGTCATTTTTTGAGTTCTTGGAACGGGGTCACTTATTGGAACTTATGACTGAATGTTTTTCAAGTGAAAGTTTAAACCAAAATTCATATTAATTAAGGACCCTGACCCAGTGGTTGTGGTTGTTATTTAATTGGTTTATTTACATTTGGGTATTAGATGTTAGACATAACCAGGTGTAGGATCCATATTTTAAATATTATTCTTATGTGGCCTCATACATTTACAGTATTTTGTTATGTGGCAAAACCTGTCAAAATGCCAAGGGAACATGAGACACATTGATGAATATAAAATAAATATTGTCTTGCTATATCCCATGTAGTCTGGAAAGAATAATTCTTGGTTTATTTGGCAGCAGAATGGGAGGTGACACTATATTTCTTTTTCTGAAATTTGTAATTACAGTGAGAGTTTCTAGGTGGTGACTTTTTTAGCCTATGACTGACAGTTGCATTTCACCACAAAGCTTGAACAGGCTCCCAATTACCCAGTAAAAAATGCCTAACAAGGATATTGGGACTTCCGGCTCCACTGGGACATTTCTTTGTCTGTGTATGGTCCATAATTTATAATGTGAGCTTAATGAACAGCTCCAGTAAAAATATCAATAACAGTAATAGATGTTTCTAAACATTTGTAAGAACGTGATGAACAATGAATGAGCTTATTTAACTGAAATTTGCTTATAGTAACTTGCTTTGCAAGTGCTAGGTAAACTGTGACCCCAGTACAATTTTTTACATTCTACTGTAATATTAAAATTCAATCATGTTTACTGACATTGAAAAAACTGTGATTATATTTTTTTGGAAAACGACCATCATGTGACCTCATTTTTAGATATTGTATTAGTTTTATTCATTTTCTGTTGAAAAAGTATCTGGCCATATAAAATTTTTTATTACATTTATGAACAACAGAAACCAAATGGCAGTGCACATTAATAAATATTTCGCAAGAAACATTAAAACCTTGATATAATTTTATTAATTGATAAGAATAAAATTGAGCATATTTTGGCAAACTGGCTGCTAAGTTTTGCAAGGGTCAGCAGTTCTCTGCATGTTATCCATAATTACTGTATGCTCCTATGTGGCAGTGAAGTGGGAAGACTTGGATTATTATAGTGTTGTTGCCCTAAATCCTGCCCTTGATTGCTCGCCACAGTCGTCAGTGCATCGTGGTGAAACATCTGACATGTGCCCTGTGGGAATGGGTGTTCCTCCTACTTCAGCTGATTCCTATAAGGGAACCTCCGCTCGGCACTGTAATCTGACACAGGTGGTCAGCTTGTTGCTGCACGGCCTTGTGCTTGTGGCGTTTTGGTTCCTCGCTGGTCTGTAGTGAGCACAGACGCTAAGGGGGTGCTGCACCAGCTGAGGGCACCTTCTGCCTTTCACACAGCTGTTTAGTCTGCTAACCCGGGTTGAAATCTCATAATGGGCTGTGGGATACATGCAAGATATGCATCAGCTCTGAGTCACTCGGTTCACTTCACATTTGTAAAGTGGAGTACCTGAATTGTGTCAGTAAACATAATCAGTTGCGTGTTTTTATTAGTACATGTATTCTTGAATGAAAATGTAAGCACGGTGATTGAGAGGTTGTACCGATCCCGTCTCGTACCAAGTGGGAAGATTTGTGGTTCTGTGGTTTAAACCCGGTTGCTCCAAGATACTGGCTGACCCTGATCTCTCAATTGTATGTCACTCTGTGTAAAAGCGTCCGCTAAACAAATAAATGTGAGCGGGACAGTTGGCATCAGCTCTGAAAGCCCCCCTCCTCCTATGTGTATTCCCTTTACACCCCAACCTCCCCCCTCCCCCTTTCGAAGGGACCGTGTTCAGACACATCCAGGAAGCTTGGGCAGCACCAGTCTTTCCTGAGCTCAGGGAAGTGCTACGCTTTTGGGTCACCGTTTCGCGTTCGCCGGCCCTCTTTTCCCTTCCGGCAGCAGGGCAAAGGTACAATCGTGTGCGGGTTTGGTTGGAAGGCGACCAAAGGTTAGGTTAGAAGGGGGAGTGTGGGGTGGTGTCACCCTTCGCCGGATTCGCCACCGCCTTCGTGAGGCGCTTCGGAGTGGCAGCCCAGCTCCCTTTGTGCCTCCTCACTAGGCTAACTGTTTGATTTGATCTCAGTGGTCTTTTGCATCAGCCCACAGACACACTGAATTAAGGCATTTCCCCTCAACAAACCACAGCTTCCAGTGAGCGCTGCCTGTTGGTTTGGAGCAGGTCCGACGCATTCGCTGAGGTCATTCCCAGCCTAGTGGCTTTGCCTGGCAGTTTCAGGGTAGCAGCCGGGTGACTTACCAGTCTGTTATTTGTTATTTCCCCTACAATGGAAGTTGATGTATGGCTCAGGTTTTATTGCTCTGTTTTCATCCCGTCTTATCAAATTGGGTTATTCACAGCTTCCCACAGCTTCATAAGCTTTTGGGGTGGATCGGCCTTCCCCTGGAAAGGCTGTGGAGCACCCACGAATGGCCACATGGTGCCAGGCCTCCAGTGTCTGCCCGTGATCCGCTGTTACCATCCATGATAGCTCCCTCGGCCTGTAATATTCCTGATTTGAGTCAGCTGGCCCAGACTCTGTCTCAGGAGGGGTGCCATCTTAAGAAGTACTTGGCTGTGGCATGAATTTGAATGATATAGTGAATGAAAGGTATGTTGTTACTTTTAATTCGCAGCAGATGCGAAAGGAAAACCCAGTGAAACAATCAACTTCTGGTCACTTCTGTGAGCACCTTCTTATTGTGTGTGTGTGTGTGTGTATGTTTTCCCTTTGGTAATGTTGACAGCAAATGGTTGGGCTTACCTAGCATATCTGAGAGGCTGCTAGTAAACAGAGGCAGTGAGTCATACATAAACAATAGGTAATTGCTGTGGCCGTTTTTATTGTGAGGCTGCGAGACGCTGTGCAACCTGCCTTTGGACACATGCCACTCCGCCCCCAGCCGTTTCCCCCGCTTTATAATGTGTGTTAACAGGCAAGTAATTGGGCTCGCAAAAAGGATCCTTTTGGAAAATTTGTTTGGATTTCCTGGCGCTGTCACAAACACACCCCGTAAGCTCAGTGTCTTTACGGGGCATTAGTCATGCTTTAGATTTTGCCGTTGAGCAACTGTGCTGGACACAAAAGGACGTCTGATAGAAAGTGGGCAAAGGTAGAGGCTGCTGGGTGTGGTTGTGATGGCAACAGTTGTGTGGAAGTGAAGTGGGGGTGGGGGGGTTA
>JABFDZ020000109.1:6796623-6807632 GCA_019775955.2 Pollimyrus isidori
AGATTCCTTCAGAACCACTGCATGCAGTCATGAACGGGCTCAGATTCCTTCAGAACCACTGCATGCAGTCATGAACGGGCTCAGATTCCTTCAGAGCCACTGCAGGCAGTCATGAACGGGCTCAGATTCCTTCAGAACCACTGCATGCAGTCATGAACGGGCTCAGATTCCTTCAGAACCACTGCATGCAGTCATGAACGAGCTCAGATTCCTTCTGTGCTGCTGTGGTTCTGTCTTCATGGAGGGCCAGTACTCCCCCAGAATTCCTGCTGGTGATTTACTGCTGCGGCTGCTTGTTCGTTATGAAACCAAGAGTCGTTTATGAGGCCATTATTGTCAATTAAGGAAATGAAGTGGTCCTCTGGGACTGATGAAGTGCTCGTCTCACCATCTGGAGTCGTCTGATTCCATCCACCCTCTGCCATCCATTCTCCGGTTCCTTTCTCCATTCTATCCCTTTTCGCTCGCCATTTTAATACTTTAATACTTTCCTCCCGTTTTGTACCCACAGCGCTTGCTAACCTTTAGATTTGGAATCTGTCCGACTTCTGCTAATCTGTTCGTCATTGATGCATATTGCGACTTTTTCCCTCAAATACAAGTTACTGAAAAGGGCTCATTTTTGGTTGCCATTCAAAACTCAATTTAAGCGACAAACTGGTGGCAAAGCTGTTGAAGGTTTAGGGCCAGGTGCACTTCAGTGTCTGTCTTTTATAAAACACTTTAGTTTACTGAACAGAAGTAAGTGAAACAGTGACAGAATCTCATCCACTCCTTCAATCTGAAACTTGATACAAATTGTGCAAGTGTGTTGGCCTTGAGCAGCTGAAGGTCATACACGCCTGTCGTCGATGGCCCAGTAGGATCGTCAACGTCACATTTACATTCTGCTGTCAAAGTGACAGAAAGTTTTAAGTACTTTTCTGGAAGATGTTTGTACTATATATGTTTACAATGTAATCTAAGAATGTAAATCTCATTATAAGTGAAATTACAGTGTTTTTGGGCAGGGATACATTACCTGAGATGTGCTAAACTGCACAGATATTGTTAGCGTAGATACTTGGAGTTTTAAATCTTGCTTTTCTGGTTTCAGGAGAATTGTCTTCTCATTATGTCGAAATCCACCAACAGTCCTTCTTTTCATATTGTCCAACCCTGGAGGTATTTACTAATGTCTGCACACCTTTCTATTTCCCCTGCTTGTTGTAGGGAATCAGACTTGTTTCTCCTGGACTCACGCGTCATGTGGGCAGCAGAGGAAGGCTGGCTGGTGTTTGACATCACCGCCACCAGCAACCACTGGGTTCTCAACCCAGGTCGGAACCTTGGACTGCAGCTTTCATTGGAGAGTGTAGATGGTAAGTGGGCATAGATATGACAGTTATAAAAATACATGCCGAGGGCCATCAATGAATGCTTTTTCCTGCTTCAACCTTTGTTAGTCATGTTGATTCATACTAAAATATCTTAATGGGGAGTTTAACATATAAAAATACACAAAGTTCAAAATGGATTATGGTGCTTTCTTGCATAGTCTGTTGTGAAAATATACAATATACTTCTGTAAGTATAAACTGTTTAAACTATTTAAAAAATTAAATGATGCATTATTTGTAGATGTACAGGTTCAAAGGAATTTCACACATCAATCACACATTTTCAGACATACACATATACAGGTGGCCATGAAGGTTGGGCTCTGAGCACAGAGTCAGCCATTTTGTCTTAGGGATTAAGGGCCCTCCAGAGACGCAACTACTCTACCGATCATGGGATTTGAACAAGCAACTTTCCCATCATGGGCATGGTGACCTACCCCACAAAACACATGTAATAGGGAACTTTTATGGTCAGATTCAAACCGTATATCTTTAAGTTAAGCGCTTGGTACTCTACCAATTGTGAAAATCTGCCAAGTGTAGATTTTTTGTGAGGTGAGGTGTGGATGATTTTTGGGAAAAGTAGTAAATCAGGAGTTTAGTGGGAGTGGAGGTGGAAAATCAGCGGAAACCCAGGGAAACTGTGAGTACTGGCAGGTATGTATACATAGCTGAGTACTTATTAGTGACTGATGGTTAATGCTTAAGAGGCCCAACACCATTTCTTGGTGTGAATAGTTATGCAGGGATGCCAACTTTGGTCTTGGTATTTTCAGTTCGAGACCAGTCTGCATTTACACACTGCGTGTGCACACTGCATTTACATGTATGTAACACTTTTATTACCTTGTAAATCATCTGTAGGGTTTGTAAACTGCCTCAATGCTTTTCATCCAATTTTAGGTTTATAATGGAATAATACATTTTTGTCGTCAGATTTCTTGTATGAGTCTGAAAGCGCGAGTGTCATACCAGATGCGTGAGATCTGGCAGCCATGTATTATTATACAGAACGAATAAAGCGAACTGTGATTCAAGGATTATAGTGGCGATCCAAGGTTTGGCAGGAGTGTATCTGTGTCAAAGAGCAGCACTGATCTTCTAAAATCACAGACACGCTGCCAGCGTCTCAGGGAAAGACATCACTGCCGCTCTCTGATTGGACAGAGCCGACACCTGCGGGGAGGGATCTGCCGGAACCCTCTAAACGGTTACAGGATATTACAGGCTAGGTGTCGTGTAGACAACAGAGGGAGCCTCTCCTTTCATGTGGAGGAGGGCAGAACGTGAGCGGACATGCATGAGCAGGCCCGAGGGCTGCCCGGCACGCTCGGCCCACCGGAGGCACCGGCGCGGCTCCGCTTTGTGCCCCTTCTTACAGTAGAGCAGCAGGAATGCAGCCCAAGGCCTCCTGAAGCGTGGCTTGGCAAGTGGCTTCCTGACGGGAGCCTCAGGAGAGCTCACCCTGCAGCACCGAGCCTGCACGTGCAGCACCGGGCAGGTTAAGGCGGGGGGGGGGGGCTCTTTTCAAGAATAAAGAAGTGCTTTTAATTAGCCATCACTGTGAAGTGGGGAGGATGCACTCACTCAGTCACACGCACGCACACTGACACATACACGCACTCACACATGCTTCTATTTATATTATTGTCTATTCATTTCTATGGGCGTGACCCTAATCCCAGTCTGACGACCTTAACCCCTACCCAGCCCAAACCTTAACCACAAATAACCAAGCAAAATGCAAGACTTTTGGCAGTTTTTTGATTGCAGTCACGGATCTTTATAAAATTGAATTTCCAGTTCTGGGTACTAAAAAAAATGTGCCCACAACGTCGAAATAACAGGTTTTTATCAAATTGTAGGGACATTTGGTCCTCGTGATGTAATATAAACTTAATCCCCCCCATTACAATGTTTACAGGCATATAATGTGCTCGTATTATGTTTAATATTTTTAAAGGTTGCAATTTTAAAGTAGCTCTGCCCCCATCTCAAACGTAGTTCTATTTTTTTCCCTCACCTGTATCCTCTGTGCAGTTCCTTTGCATGCCACCAGGGTGTGTCTCACCAATTGAATACCTCTGGCCTACAGCTGGAACACAATGGTATGGCTGAAAACACTGGTTGTTGTTCCTGGAAGCAGGGGGGTGCACCATGAAGCATTTTTCCTCAGCCTGGTTAACTTAATTTAGAAGTCATAATTGTCCAACAGGGGTTTTGACAAGTAGCATTCCTATTGGACAATCCTGACTTCTAGCTTAAAGGGCAAGTTTATCCTAAAACTGAAAAAAACATACGTTTTAGAGTTTATTGGTTTATTGACATCTCTCCATCTAGGTTGTTCTGTTGCTTAGTTTTTGAGTTTTTGGGCATAGAAATGTCAGGCCTCTCTGGAATGCAATAGTAGTGAATGGGAATGGCATATAATAGGAGTGAGTGGGAATGGGATGTAACAGGAGTGAGTGGGAATGGGATATGATAGGAGTGAGTGGGAATGGCATATAATAGGAGTGGATGGGAATCGCATATAATAGGAGTGGATGGGAATGGCATATAATAGGAGTGAGTAGGAATGGCATATAATAGGAGTGGATGGGAATGGCATATAATAGGAGTGGATGGGAATGGCATATAATAGGAGTGAGTGGGAATGGGATATAATAGGAGTGAGTAGGAATGGCATATAATAGGAGTGGATGGGAATGGCATATAATAGGAGTGAATAGGGATGGCATATAATAGGAGTGAATGGGAATGGTATATAACAGGAGTGAGTAGAATTCTTTCTGTAGAGGTTAAAAGCACCAGGAAAATACATTTGAAAAATTCAAAAGCAACGTCTCTTAGCAGAAATCCTGACCAAGTTATTGAAGATAATCCACAGACTTTGTAGTGAGCAGTTTAATGTAGGAACTATTGTGGCTTTTCTGAAGGCACCACTCATCAACTCTTGAAGTGGTCCGTCACATATGTATGGTATACTGGACAACAAGTTCAAAGATCATGGGCATGAAACACATAATAATTCATTATTATCCATCCATCATCTGAAACTGCTGACCCTATTCAGGGTTTAGTGGGGGGTTTGGAGTTTATCCTAGAGGCTACAGGCACAAGGCAAGAAACATCTCCGGATGGGGTGCCAACTCTTTGTGGGGGCACATGCACACACACCTATGAGGAAATTGGTAAGTCCAATTAGCCTCAGCAGGATTTTGGAGTTAACTTCATGATGACGTGAGGAGGACATGCAAACTCCACACACGGAACCCTGGTGGAGACTCAAAAACAGGTCTCGGTAGTATGAGGTGACAGTGCTAACCACTGTGTCGCCCAAGTTTAGTAGTAGTAGTAGTAGTAGTAGTATTTGTTTGTTTATGCCTCTAGTGTGTATTGCTCGTGCCTGGGGATCATCCACTATCTAGTTCACACCACATCTAGATGCAAATGTGAGCAGTTTAAAGCTTATAAAAGTTTAGATGCATACAAGTTTTTTTCTGGCTGGTCATGTTCATGGGACTGGTGAAAGGGAAATTTACAATTTATGATTGCTTCTGAGTCACAAGGTGAGAGTTATCTTGCAATGTCTCATGATAGATGGATATTACAGTATGCAAAACAAGTGTTTGTAAAACATCAGCCTTAGGCCTATGGCAAAATATTGTATTGAGATTATATTAAGAATTATCATATTATCCAAGTTATTATTTCTTTACTTCAGTTCTCCATTTTACTTAATTCCCTTAGAATTGCCCTTTAACAGGTTTGGAACATGAAAAAGCGACAAATTGAATTGACTGCAAACGGAAATCTAATTTTAAGAAATACATTATACAAAAAAATACATAAATCATAAAGAAGAATAATACACAAATCCATGTATTGAGTGGGCTGCCAATTCTCCCATCTGACCACCACAATCCACTTACTGCATCTTTCTGGGTCCGCAGGAAATCTATGAAATGTTAAACCAAGTTTATCACCTCTCTGACGTCTCAGGCATATTAACAAATCTGCTTGAAAAGTATAACCACATTGCTGCTGCTTTTTCTCCATTGTAAGGTGATGTTTTTTTTGAGGCCGCAAATTTCTATAACTTGCACTAAAAGAGCAGACCAAACCATTTTTCGCATTGTTATTGACCACTATGTCAAGGAAAATTAAGGAGATAAAAAAACAACTCATTTTCTTGCGATTCACAAATGCTATAGAAAGTTTTCACAAATATGTTTTTCACAATTTATTCCAGCAGATTATTCAAAGGTTAGGTGGCTCTTGGTGGTGTTTCTGCTTTGCACTATATAGCGGGCAGAAGATAACTTGCTGATGTTTGTCTGTCTCCCCCTGTAGGTCAGAGTGTGAACCCCCGAGTAGCGGGGCTCATTGGCCGCAGCGGCCCCCAGAGCAAGCAGCCTTTCATGGTGGCCTTCTTCAAAGCTACTGAGGTGCACATCCGCAGCATCCGCTCAGCTACCAACAAGCAGCGAAACCCCAACCGCACAAAGAACTCCAAGGGCCAGGAGGCACTCAGGGTCGCCAACCTGGCAGGTATTTGGTGACAGGCTGGCATAGCAAAGTGTTTTTATTCCAGATTTCTAAGAACTCCATTGCACGCAGAACCATGTGTTGAACACAAGAATAAGCTTTTCCACAGAGTGTGGCTCTGTCCGAATTTGGGCCTTGCATCCTTTGAAGGATATGGTCTATGAAGGCACTTCACCTCTGCACAATGAATTTTGAGCTGAGAAGGATCCTTTGGGTAGATTTTTCACGACTCGGAAAAAGAAGGACACATTTCTAGACCGCATTTGAAGGAGCCTTTGAAATAAGACCGCCTTGTTGCTCCACTGTGACACATTCAGTCTAAGAATGCAGCCTTAGAGGAAGCACCCCCTGAATCCAGACACAGCCAGTGTCTATGCATTTCCAGTAATGAAGGTGTTGTTGTTTCTATAGACGCTTTCCCATTGAAGCTCAGGAACCTAGTTTTTGATTCCAAATTCCTGAGCTATCTCAAGTGGGAAATTTTGTACTTCCTGGCCACTTCCATCTGTCACTTTCCCACCACACAACAGGGACTGTGACCATTATGCTAAATAAGCATGGGAGACGCAGAAGCTCGTAGGTTAAACTTCACACATGTAATTTCACACTAAACTACTTTGCCACCTTAAAACAAAGGAGGATGAACAAGTCGTTTCGTTAGTTATGGGGGGATCGAACACAATTAAAATGGAACGGCAAGTTTTATATTTTATTTGTATGACCTGCAGCATCTTTATAGTCTATTATTAAATGTAGCCAACAGATCGATCTGTCATGACCAGCTTTCATGCCTCCTGTTCTCTCTACCTAGTGTGCCTTTAACGAGCCACACCTGTTAATCATTTGTCAAACAGGAGGGACAGAGGCAGGGTTTGTGGCACAATTTTTAGTTTTCCACAGGATAAAAAATGTTATGCCGCTAAACAGCACTAGCAAGTTTCATTGCCGGCAAATATGATATTTGACAGAAGTATATTGCTTATTGGCTTGATTTTTTTGACAGAAATATGGAGATGCAAGAAAAAAGGTATTTATTGATGTATGTAACGTTATTGAGATACAAAATTTTTCCATCTGTGGAGTTTTTGCTCCACTACTTCCATTTCTTTTCCTGGCACTTCCGCGTATCTCCCAAGTTAGCGCCGCTGCTTGTGGTCAACCACTCAGCAAAGTTTACGCCCATAAGCCCCACCCAGTAGTTCTTGGTCAAGTGAAAAATACCTACACTGGAGTAGAACTAAAAAAAAGAAACCACACAAAGTTAAGCAGCTACAGTCGGACTGAGGTCCTGAGGCGGGAGCATGACAGAGGTTCCGGGTCAATGGAGAAGGTTCTGGTTCCTGAAAAAAGGTTTGTGCAGTGGGAAAGCACTTATATTGTATATATGCTTGCTAATTAATTGTTTACATATCTCCCAGGCCTGTCAGAAGCCATATTTGGGGATTTTGCTGGTGATGATTTATAGCTTTTAAATGGGATTATGAATTAGTCAAAAAAGTACTGAAAGGTGAAATTAAACCCACATGGACATTCGGCAAGTTATACGTTTTCAAATGGATACCCTGGTTATATTAGACAACATCTAACATTCATTAACTAAATAAAAGATTGATTATTATTATTATTATTATTATTAAAATTTCTCTCTGATGTGATGTGAGAGAAGCCTGTGTATGTCAGGAATGTCAGCTCCAAGCTGTGACGTGTCAGCACCGAGTTGTAACGTGTCAGTACTGAGCTGCAGTGTGTCAGGTCCAAGCTAAAACATGTCAGCTCCAAGCTGTGACATGTCAGCAGTGAGTTGTGACGTGTCAGTACTGAGCTGCAGTGTGTCAGGTCCAAGCTAAAACATGTCAGCTCCAAGCTGTGACGTGTCAGCAGCGAGCTGTAACATGTCAGCACTGAGCTGCAGTGTGTCAGGTCCAAGCTAAAACATGTCAGGTCCAAGCTAAAACATGTCAGCTCCAAGCTAAAACATGTCAGCTCCAAGCTGTGACGTGTCAGCAGTGAGTTGTAACATGTCAGTACTGAGCTGCAGTGTGTCTGGTCCAAGCTAAAACATGTCAGCTCCAAGCTGTGATGTGTCAGCAGTGAGTTGTATCGTGTCAGTACTGAGCTGGAGTGTGTCAGGTCCAAGCTAAAACATGTCAGCCCCAAGCTGTGACGTGTCAGCAGTGAGTTGTAACGTGTCAGTACCGAGCTGTAACATGTCAGCACTGAGCTGTAGTGTGTCAGGTCCAAGCTGAAACATGTCAGCTCCAAGCTGTGACGTGTCAGGTGTAACATGTCAGCTCCAAGCTGTGACGTGTCAGGTTTAACATGTCAGCTCCAAGCTGTGACGTGTCAGCACCGAGTTGTAACTTGTCAGTACCGAGCTATAACATGTCAGCACTGAGCTGCAGTGTGTCAGGTCCAAGCTAAAACATGTCAGGTCCAAGCTGTGACGTGTCAGCACCGAGTTGTAACTTGTCAGTACCGAGCTATAACATGTCAGCACTGAGCTGCAGTGTGTCAGGTCCAAGCTAAAACATGTCAGGTCCAAGCTGTGACGTGTCAGCACCGAGTTGTAACTTGTCAGTACCGAGCTATAACATGTCAGCACTGAGCTGCAATGTGTCAGGTCCAAGCTAAAACATGTCAGCTCCAAGCTGTGACGTGTCAGGTGTAACATGTCAGCACCAAGCTAACAAGAGCCAAGAATCTTAAATTTTAGGCACATTTTTTGCTGTGTACATTATAAATAGTCATGGGAATAAGAAATATGGATGTTTTCAAACAGTACTGAATATGAAACTAAATTAATAAAAAATATTCGCTTAACCTTCTACAGCAGGGGTCTCCAACTCTGGTCCAGTATGTTTTCTGTCTCACTTGGTTTCTGATGAGCCACACCTGCTCCTGGTATTTACCCAAAAACTGGTTTGACTCATCAGAAGCCAGGTAGGACTGTAGGACCGGAGTTGGAGACCCCTGTTCTACAGAGTTCCTCTGGGTTGCATTGCATAAAACAGAAAAAACGAGAGATTTGCAGAATGGACACCATCAGACTTAGAGGGGTGTAGTGTCTCAGAGGGCTGCAGCCTCATGCATCCAGGGTCAAATCCCACCTCCAACCCTGGCTGTATGGTTTTTGCATGTTCTTCCCATGTTTGCATAGGCTTCACCCAGCATTCCAAGAATAGTTGGCATGTCTGTGCTTGTGTGAATGTGCGCCCTGCAATTTACATGCATCATGTTCAGTGTGTTCCCTTGTCCCGTACCGTGCTATGGAGGATGGGCAGGTGGACCGTAACTACCACATACGTAATTAATTTTTAAGCAGAAGCTAGTGTTATTCTTTATCAAAGGGGCAAGCTAAAATTGATTTGAATAAATTTCACTATCAGCCAAAGCTGTTGCACTGTAATGGTAGAACTGAGGACTGTTGAAGCTTTACAAAGATCTATGCTGCAAAATATACCTTTTGAACAGAAGCCTCAGCATCGTGGTCTGAGAATGGAAAATTCCAGTAGCCAATAATTAATTATTGCAATTATATTTAAGCAGATGCATGTCGTCTTTGGATGCGCCATCACATGTCTTTTCTCTTTCTGCGTACTGTTTACCTGCCCCCCTCCCCCCCTTTCTCTGCCTGTCTGAACTTCCAGACAATAGCAGTGCGGATCAGAAACAGGCCTGCAAGAAACATGAACTCTACGTCAGCTTCAGAGATCTGGGGTGGCAGGTATTTTACTCGCTTTCCCTGTTCCTCTTCCTAATCTTCCTTTCCTCATTATGCTTCTCCCTTTATCTCCCTCACCCTTCCATATCTCAGCCAACAATTCTCACTCTCGAAATATACATGATTAATGCTTCAGTAAAATGGCATCATAGCAAAAAGGTGCTGTATTTAGGATGCATGTTTTTAACTTTCATAATGGACTAAAATGTCAATGCAAGCAACTACATTAATATAATGCTTCTAAAGGATTAACACATATTCAATTGATTTATAAGTTCATTCATATAAGTCTGGAAGCAATAACTTGTGAAATTATGTTTCTGGAAGCTTATTTCAGCTGAGACAAGGTAATCCGTATTCAGATGGCATTCAGAGCACGGACTGAACAGCAGTGACACTTTGTGCTTCATAATAGACTTGGAATGGCTTTAAATGCACCTTGTCACATGGTGAAGGATCACAGTGGTGCCTTTAAATCTCAGGACTGGATTATTGCACCAGAGGGTTATGCCGCTTACTACTGCGAGGGGGAATGTGCCTTTCCTCTCAACTCCTACATGAATGCCACCAATCACGCCATTGTGCAGACACTGGTAAGGACCGGGAGATAATAGAAAGCCCTGCATGCTTTTAATTGCTCTGATTCTTTTTTCTCTATGAGAATTATATAACATTGATCGATTTTAAAAAGCTTCGACTGGATAATTCCTGGTCTTAGTACAGCTCACAAACATGATGGCAGGTAACAGTTTTATGAAATTTCATGGCCCATTTGCTGGATTTTTTAAATTAAACTGGTGGTATAAAGAGCAAGGCCAGTGTTTACATCAGTGCTGATTGTTTTCTGTGAATACTGCTTCTGGGAGTGATGCGTGGCTATTAAAGAATGTAGGTTTTAACTCTAGCTGATTATATAGCACTTTCACAAATGGCATCAGTTGCAGTGTTTATATATAAAATGAAATTCCTTAATAGACATACCGTGCGCTTGGGCTAGTTATGCATTCAAATGTTTATTAATGGAATTCAAAGCTTTTTGAAGGCTGCTTCTCTTGCCTGCCACAAGGTAAGTACCCGAAATACTGCGTCCCAGTCTCATTATATTTTTTCCTCTGCTGTGTATTTGCTTTTTCAGGTCCACTTCATAAATCCGGAGACGGTACCCAAGCCTTGCTGCGCCCCTACCCAGCTCCACGCCATCTCTGTCCTCTACTTCGACGACAGCTCCAACGTCATCCTGAAAAAGTACCGCAACATGGTGGTGCGAGCCTGCGGCTGCCATTGACGGGGGGGGGGGGGGGGGGGGGGGGGGGGGGGGGGGGGGGGGGGGGGGGGGGGGGGGGGGGGGGGGGGGGGGG
>JABFDZ020000109.1:6823529-6837711 GCA_019775955.2 Pollimyrus isidori
CCCCCCCCCCCCCCCCCCCCCCCCCCCCCCCCCCCCCCCCCCCCCCCCCCCCCCCCCCCCCCCCCCGCGCGCCCCCCGCCCGGCGGCGGCGGCCCCCCCCCGGGGGGGGGGGGGCCCCAGTGCTCACAAAGCTTTGTGTTCCATCATTAGCACCAAGACTCTGCACATGCTGTGTTAACATCGGCGAACGTGGGGGCTGCTCCGGAGAGCCTGTCCTGGTCAGACTCTGCGTGGGCTGGGATTGTCTCTTACGCAATTCTGTTAGTGTTTTTTTTTTCCCTACTGGGAAAAAAAAGGTCAAAACACGCTGGCGGGTAATGCTTAGCCGAGGAGCGTGACCCCCGGCGCGGGGGACACTTTCGCCATAACTGCCTCCAACAACAGCCTGTTAGTTTGCCTCGAAGCGTAGAAACGAAAGTGACTATCAAAGAGGTCGCAAGACTCGTAGCTTTAGCAATTAGCATTTATATAATACCTGTAATATATAAATCCTGCAGTAAACACTTTCAATAGGCAAGAGACAACGGTTACAAAAACAAAGTAAACACACTGAGTATATAGTCTGATTGTCTGTCTTGACTTGTGCATTAGATTTTTTTTCGCATGACCTTTCTCGGTGATCCCTGATATGTCCAGGTGACGTCTGATAAATAGAAGTGACTTTCTGCTTTCTCCCAGGAAGCAGCGAAAGCTCACATGCCTGCCACCTCGCCAGCTGCAGGAGCGCTGTCGCTGAATACTTGCTGTTCTCCTCTCTCCTCCCAGCTGCTCAGCGGACGATCGTGTTCTGCAGCAGATGGGGGGGGCTGGAAGCAGTCACTGGCTACTGCTGCCCTCCACGTTTAGACATGGCAGGGAGATACCGGGGGCCGCATCCCGGCAGGAGCTCGGGGGCTGAGCAGTGCCGCTTTCGAGCCGGCTCCGCATGCCTGGGAGGCTGGGCGAGGTCGCGAGAGAGTTCTGGAGCCGGCAGAGGGGGAGGCGTCGCTGGTCTCTGCTGGCCAGCCTTGGCTCCTTCCTTGGCATTCGTACACCGGGTCGTGACTGCCAGCTCCGGTGCAGGGATGCTGGCACGCGACGCCGAGGCAGATGCTGGGGCTGATGGCACTGGCGTGAGGGCCAGGCAGACGTCGTCCACGCTGAGCTGGCGGCATGTTAAGCCGTACAGCTGCGCAGTTCTCTGAGGGCTGCAGGAAGACCAGCCTCGGTCCCGGACGAAGAAGGGGTATTCGGCTAAGACTTTGAGTAACTCCTGACGGCCCAAGAAAGAGAGAAAACATTAGCCAGAAAGATATCTGTCGTATCACATGCACCGTTTCAGAGACGACCGCAAAACAAGGCCGGCAGGATTCGCCAAGAGCGACCGCCGACGTGAAGCTTTAATTGACCGACGTGGATGAAAACTGCGCATACGAACCATGAAGCTGAGAGCTGGACTGCACCCACCTGAGTGTTGCGGTCAGCCAGCAGGAGCTGTAGGTTGTAGAAGGCCCGGTTTGTGCTGCAGGGGGTGATGAATAGGACGGTGCAGAAGCACAGGTGCAAGTCTGGGCTGGTTCTGGCGCAGAGCATGAAGTCCTCGGTCTGCAGCTGTTCCACGGGCCGCAGCCGCCCGCCGCTGAGTTCGATCAGCGACCCCTTGGTGAAGTGAGGTAGGAACGCCGCCGGCTGAGGCGCCGCGGAGGACCCGGGCGATGGAGGGCGCTGCAAGGCGGCTGGATCGCCATGTGACCGGTGCCCCCCAGCCGACGAGGGCGGGCACGGCGGCCCTGTCTGGGGCTGCCCTCGATCAGACCTGTGGTTGTTGAACTGGGCTGAAGGGAAGCCTTCCAGAGACTGGTTCTCCACAAGCGGTGAGAGCCGTGAACTCCTCAGGCTGTGGGGCTCCCCGGGGGGATGGCCGTAGAATGGGATGGGAGGGGCCTGGGCCAGAGGGCTGTGCACGGCGGGGGCTAGTGGGGACGACACCAGGCTGGCCTGCATGGGTCCCAGGGCATAGTAAATCTGGGCTGCACTGGGGGAGCCCGTTAGGTCAAAGCTTTCCCGAGAGGGGGCCCTCAGAGGTAGACCAGGGAAGGCGCTTTTGTCCAAGGTGTTAGCAGACGTCTTCAGCGTCATGCAAGAGTCCTCGTTCTGTGGTGAGCAACGTCCACCGGGCATGTCGGCCGCCCGACCGTCCTTAGTCACGGTCCGGCTGAAGGGCCTCTGGTCCTCTGGGTACCTCCTCTTGCCGTTGGTGTGAGAGTCGTCCTGCTTTATCTTGGCATCATAGGGATAGTTGCCCGCAGCCGGTGGTCTCAGAGCTGGCGCGCTCCTGCCGCCCGCGGCGTCCAGCCCGTTGTGCCTCCTCACCATGAAGGCCCGCCTCCCGTCTAGGTGGGGGTCCGTGTACGGTAAGTGTCGGGAGTAGTGCTGCTTGAACTTGTCTACGTTGCAGTAGGACCACATGTCCCTGGAGTCCAGGTGAGGGTGGCTCTTGTAGGGGGCGGAGATGGCAGGGTGATGCAGGGAGAGCGGCGGCTCACTGCGGTGCCATCGGGAGTGCTGCAGGCTGCTGTCAATGGGCTCCGTGCCCGGGGAGCACTGCTCCTGCCATGAGTGTGGCTTGGGGCCGCACCGCTCACCCGCCTGGGTAGGGAAGAAGTGGAAGGGCAGAGGCGGGGGGCTGGGCAGGGGCCACGGTATGGCAAACTTGTCTGGGGGCGGGGGTGGTACATGGACGAGCCCTTTGCCATAATGAGGGCTGGGGAGGGGCCCTTTGGGATACCCCTGGGGCTCTGTCTGCCTGGGCCCCACGGGCCGGCTCCTGAGGGGCGCGGGAGACTTAAATTCGTCCGGAGGGCGTTGCTCGCATAAGCTCTGTCTGGACTCTCTC
The DNA here is from genome assembly GCA_019775955.2 of Pollimyrus isidori. Classification (NCBI taxonomy): domain Eukaryota; kingdom Metazoa; phylum Chordata; class Actinopteri; order Osteoglossiformes; family Mormyridae; genus Pollimyrus; species Pollimyrus isidori. Next base: position 6,826,405 of record JABFDZ020000109.1, read on the forward strand.
TTCTTGGGAGGGAGGCACTCTTTGGCGCGGTCGGGAATGGAATTCATCAGTGTGTGCCGGCAGACGTGAGCACTCCCCCACGCTGTGCCGCGACTATGTCACATGAGCCTCCTGGGAGAAGGAGAGGCTCGGCGGGGGCACCGCTCCGTGGCTCAGCATCACGCGACGGGGCCAAGGCGCTCCTGTCCGATTGCCTCCTAACCTGGAAAGTAAAGCGCGGGCAGGGGGAGAAACAACGCCGTCAAACGAGCGCCAACACCCACTGCACTGCGGGGCTGCTCTCTCAGACCTCCCCCCCCCCACCCCGGCACGACTGTCCTTCATACCCCCCGCTGAGTGGCACTGTGTGGCACCCCGTGGCTCCCTGTCGCCGTCTAACCTTCACGAACGGTGCCAACGTGTCGCTCACACGCCAGGATACGCCTCCGTTCCCCCACAGCGCCAAACACGCAGGTGCACAACCTCAAAAATAAAAAACGAGCTCTGAATGAGGCTGGCAGAGAGACAAGATAATAAAGCCTACAGTCCTCCTCAGTGTTACGCTAACCTTTTGTATCGCTGCGCTGTTCCTCAGGGATGGCAGAGGTAATAAATAATAAATGGGCGGAGCCAGCAGCTGCGCCAAGCGCCGTGCAGGGCGGCAGCTCCTTTTCTCTTACCTCCTTACTCTCCCTCAGGGGCTGCTCCCTGACAGCAGGCTACCGCCTCACTCACCTAGCAGGAGCGCATCGGCAAGGGATTACCCAGGGGCACAAATGCCAGTCTCGGCACAGAGGAGTCCCACCAGTTTCTTCAATGCACCAAATTTGCCGCTTTGATGTGACTGTGCCGCTGAAGGCACATCTGGTCTTTTCTCTGCCGGAGACGGCTGTCTGCCCAGTCTGAACTCTGGCAACTCTTACAGTCTCACTAAGTGATGGTTACTATGGAAACAAAGTACTTATATATATATACAGCCGTGAGGGTTACGCAGGGATATGCTGGGGAAGGGGAGCTCACTGCATGCAGTGGAAACGTCAACAACAAATCCATGAAATACTTTATTCACTCTATCAATCTATAATTACAAAGTAGCTCTTGGTTTTAGAGAGGAACGGAATCGCCATTATGTCGTTGTAAAACGCCTAATATCTGCAGGCACATCCAGGCAGGGGTACATCCAAACCGGATCCCCTGAAACCAGGCGCTCACTGTCCTGAAAATCCCTGCAACCGGCCAGTCTGCTTTAATCACTTCCTGCATGTCCTCCAGGAAGATGGGAATGCCCTGCAGGGGGGGGAGGCAAAGTGCAGCATACCTGTGATTGGAGGAGTGGCAGGAGCCGCTGACTGGAGGAATCACTTGTTTCTGACAGCCAGTATGCGCCTGACAGATGGTTTAAAAGGTACACGTTCGACCTCTGAACATCAAGTGGGGGGGGGGGGGGGTTACCTGCTCTGAAACACCCCAGGGTCCTGTGTTACGGTCAGGAGCCGAACGCAAGCAAACCGTCGTGGGTCTTAATTAATCACGCGTTAAAAGATCATTTCCTCAAAATTAATCCAGTATATGATCATTTTAGTGCTTGTTTTAAATGTAAGATTCCTTCTCATAAACTATTAATCCATAGAATTTATAAATGCTTGTCAGTAAAAGTACATGTATAAAAAAAATGAAGACCCATATTAGTCATAAGCTATTATAATAGGCAGCAATAAAGTGTCAGAGAACTTGAAGGCGATGCTTCAGGGAGCAGCTGTTCCAAGAACACAGAAAGGCGATGGGTTACTGCGCTGTGTTGCAAAAACTTCATTCTTAAGCATGATACTTAAGACTTATGAAAAATTTATTGACCTATAAAGTCTCTGAGGAAGATTCTTGCATTTAACAGGAAGACTAAAATGACTTGAAAAAGATTTTATAATCTATGGTAAAACTATGAGATGTCAGATTATATGTACAGATTATATAATCTGCACAATGAAAACTAAAAACTAAAATGTTAAAAATACGATCGAAACCTTATGTCACATGAGTTTCAGTTTGGGATGTGAGCATTTATATTGAATTTGAGTACAAAAAATGAACCAGAAAGCCTTTCGAGCCACTGCAGCAGTGGCATCTGGCAGATTCTCTCGCCGATGTCGACCACTGTAAGCCCTCTTCCAGATAAAGTACATATGTGAGCCTCCTTCACATCGAAACGAAGGGACTCTGGGGCCACATCTACGCACAGGCAGCTACGCAGCCGCCACTGCATCCTTAGGTGTGTATCGTTCAGCTACGAGAACAGCAACATGAAACACCCCCCCCCCCCAGCATTTCAGCTGACACGACGTTCCAGGCAACCCAGCTTCACTCGGCCGGGATATTTCTAGATATGGGAAGATGCACCATTTCCTGACAGATTTGCAGGCAGTCTTAGGCACAGTACTGCCTCTTTCACGCCCCCTGACACATTCTACATTAAGCAGAAGCCACTGTGGAGCTGAATCGGATTGTTTGGGAAGTCATTTCGATTTGCCCAGCAGAGCAGAGCGTCCAGAAAAACCTGAGAATGAATCTAAAGGCCGTGCATCCTGTCACATTCTGTGATTTTTCACTCACTTAAAATGAATAACAGTTCTAAGGGGGGGGGGGGGACTTCTATTTTTTACTGCTAAATCTGCTGTTCAGTGTACAAGTTTTGAGTCATGCTTGTTGCAGAGATTTCGTTCAAAACGTGTCCATATAATTTAAAAGTCCTTGACGGTACGTCGTATTTCCTGCACGGACTCACTGTTGTGAATCCATCTTGTTTACATGCATCCAGTGCAAACATACAAAGATACCAGGCATCTTTTTTTGACACTCGATCTAAAACTCGATCGGTCACCAGATCTCTTCCTTCCTTAAAGGTATGCAGGTTTCTGTTGTTCGTGACTGATTCAGAGTTGGTGGAAATATAAGGTTTCCCCTGGTGAGGAACGTTGCATCGCATCGGCTTGCAGTAAATGACCTTGGCATTAGGTACTACAATAGCAGCCTGAAAGCTAAGCGTGTCACTACAACAAACAGCAGGAAACGGCACGGCCTGAAATATCGCATTCAACAGCGTGGCAGTGCCAGGGCATGAGGCCCCAGCACGGGGAGAGACTTCCTCAGTGCCGCTCCCAGAGAGGAGGTGATGAGGAATACGGCAGACAGAGACAGGCCGCGAGCGTGATGCGGCCGTCTGCACCTCCGCCGGTCCGTGACTGTGCAACCGGTTCCAAGGAAATGAATAACAGGCAGCGATGAGGAGAATATCAGCTCCGCAGTGCCACTCAGCGAGACCATTTGCTCCCGCCGCCCACTCCCCATTACTCACCGCGAGAGGCACGGCGCGCTCACACCCGTGCGCCGTGCCGTCTCGTCCGCCGGGGCACGGGGCCCCGTACGCGCATGGCTGCCCGCTCCCACCTGGCTGCGGTGAAAGCAAGTGACAGACTGGGTTGGAGGCTGTAGCAGGGGAGGTGTTCAGCCCACACTGTGGCGGTGCCCCGGCCACTGAGTCAAACCCAAACTCTGCTGTGTGCCTCGCAGACCTGCTCCACATCTGGGTGCGAGGCTATCTTCAAACAGCAGTTATCTCCATGACCTTTAAATGGATTCTGACTTCTGAGAGGTCTCTGAATAAGCTTGGCCCATTAACTAGGCTCTGCTGTTTCTATCCAGGCAAGGCGAGCTTTCGGAAGGTGGGAGGGTGAGGAAAGGGACTGAAATAAAATGACTTCTGCTGGCAGTGGCTATATCCCCACCCACTGTCTCATTTTTTTTTTTCCTTATTTAGAAATAAATCACCATGTTACTACAACATATTACTACACCAGTTCACACCTCAGGTCCCGGCTGGACAGTCACTGCCCACATGACAGTTCTCTCAACGGCAAACTTAAATTAGCACGGCGATGGCCTTCATCTCCGAAATACATCTAAGTCACAAGGACACAGTCATCAGCTGGCGATGTAGCTTCACAGCACACGCTCTGAGCGGGAATGGCTTCCGGATAAACTTTAGACGCATCGGAGCCTCGCGTCCGAGCTTTCAGAGGCAGCATCCGGATCGTCAGGAGCTCTCAGGCTTAGGAGGACGGCAGCGGAAATGCAGCTGGGGTCCTCGTAGGCATGGGGGGCACGTTCCGATCTGGCACCGTGGCTCACGAACGACAGCCAGGCTGACTCTGCGTGCTGCGGGACCTCAAGTCGCCCGTTTGCGTGTTAGAGCCCCACATCCATTCTCTTCATGCACAAACATCAGTCTGACTAATGCTCACCTCCCACATCCTTAACAATGTTATGACACTCTGCTTCACACATTTCTTTCCATACTGAACATCCTTTAAACGGAGCCACCAAAGAACTTATAATGACCGTGAATGTTACAAGTGACTCCTTTTCTTCGTGGTTCCTTAAATAGATTCAAAGGTGGAACGTTCTGGTCCAGAAATTATAAACCAAATGTGTGGAGCTTCCCTCAGCATCTACCAAAACTGTTTCACTGATAGATGTCGCTCAAAAGGTTATACAGAAACCGGTTGAGTACGCTGAATGTCAATGAATACTCAGCTAGTTGGTTAAATCAAAACATTTGTCTGGATTTTTAAGTTTTGGACCTGCAAAACCCTTGGAGTGACTCTGTTATATTCTCTGCTTCTGAATTTTACTATCTTTCTGAACATTTTTATCAAATAAATTCATGCACAACAACAACAACAACCTGTCATTGAATAAACTTAATTAGAAAAAAATGTAATCATCCAAATGTAATTAATAAAAGTCTATTTAAAAATATATTTCAAAACATTTCCAGTCATCAGTTAGAAACAATTCTATCTGCACAGCAAGGAATTAGTACAGGAGAAACGTGACATTTGTCTGTCTCACATTTTAATGTTCCCCCAAGTCCTGGAGTCATCCTTAATCTGCCTAAAACAACACAGACCATCAAATACTGACTGCTTTTACACAAATACACAACTTTTTGTGGTTTATATAATCCCCATGGGTGTCAATTATGAGACAAAACTTTATATACAGTAAGCACATTTTTAAATAATAATATAGGTTTATGTGTTGTGCAGATAAGCTGGATGGACCAATGAATCATAAAACAAGTAAAAAAAAAAATCTTTGAAATTGAATGAAAATCATTACTGAAATTATGTTGAATAAAAGCTGACCCATTAGATCAATAACAAGTTGTATCAAGTGTTTAAGTGCTCGCTTGAAATGACATTCCGCCCAAACACTCGGATATCTGCGTATTTATTTTAATAGATCGAAAAAGGAAGAGTATAGCAAAGTAAAGAAAGCTCTGAAAATCACAGAATTATGCTGAGATGATTCTCACCAGCTGTTGTAGTAAAAAAAACAGTTCAGAATAATATCAAAGATATCAGTCAGAGTCCCCGACAGTAGCGATAATAGTAGAAATATCGTAGAGAGTTGTGGAGATAATGGTGAAGATAGGAAGACAGGATGGCCTGAAAGAGTGGCACCTTTTGCTTTGGTGTTTTGGGTAATAAAGCTCGACATTAGCTGGTTGTGTAACTGAAGCCTTAAAGGGCACCGTAAAGCCCGAGATGTGTGATAGCCGATTCGCGCTGCCATCTCTGTGGGAATCGCGTTTCTTCCATCACTGGAACATCACAGATGCTGACTGTCAAAGTCACGCTGAGGTGAAACTGCTTGAGTTCTACAGGCCCCCCACCCCCTGGCCACCTACGTTATGCAAAACACACACTAACTGCACAGACAGTGGGTCGGGGCGACGGTGGCCGTCGCTGAGGGATAAAATGGCTTTCAGATGAGTAATCAGCAACATGACATCAAAACTGGACAGATAGAACCCCCCCCATTTCCTCCAGAACCACTTCAAGGGTCTCTCTGCCCACCACTGCTGTACTGAGCTGATTTGCACAATGTTGCTTTTTTGTTAGATTTAACGAATCTGGCCATTCACCTCTGACCCCTCTCATTAGCAAAGGGGTTTTCGCCCACAGAAATGCCATTGACTTGATGTTTTTTTGTTCATCTCGCCATGCTCTGTAAACTCTGAACACCGTGGTGCATGAAAATCCCAGGAGGGCAGCTGGTTCCGAGATGCAGCAACCGCCGTGTTTGGCACCAACAATCACAGCACGTTCGAAATCGCTCAGATCACGCATCCTAGCCGCTCAAATGCTTATTCAAACAGTAACTGAATATCTTGACCTTGTCTGCTCGCTGCATGTATTGAGTTGCAGCCACGTGATTGGCTGACTGGGGGAGCAGACTGCTTACAGTATACTAACAAGCAGGTGTGCCTAATAAAGTGGCCACTGGGTGTGTGCACAGTATACAGTCCACCAGGAGAACCCTTTCTAGATTTTTCTTCTTTAACTGTGATGTAGATGTCTGATACTTTATTTCTTAAAAAATACATTGTTATTGTGAGTTTAGTCAAAGCTAAGCCAATAAGTTTGAAAAGAACTGGATTCCACTAACAATCTCTTAGCAATTCACAAACCTAACAGTCGCAACGCGAAGCCCTCTGTAATAGATGTGCCTGGAATTGAAAAGATTGCAATTTAATTCTCAGGCTTTTCAGAAAACAAAAATATAGGAGCAACTTGCTGTAGCTGTATCAATGTTACATATAACATGTAAGAGAATTAAGGAGAAAGGGCTGTCACTCAATTCAGATTCATGATGATTCATTGAAATAAATTGTACTAAGATATATTTGTGGAGGACAAAGATGTACATCTATATTTAAAAAAATTCTGTAAAATATGTTTTGAGCACAAAATAATAATCACAAGCATTTGTATATATATAAGGATATATAATTTCAGTTAATGATTTGTTTTATGTAACTTCATATGGTAATTATTAGATTTGCGTTATAAAAATGAAATCTTTTACTCAACATTTAAAAATGTCCAAATAAAAACTGAAAATGATGCCTAATATATGGTCATTTTATGCAATCTTTGCTGGTGCAGAACGGAACTAATGTCTCATCACTTTGGATGGACACGATGAAGCCTGGGGAAGTTTATTTAAACCCTCGACCAATAAATCTAGTGAGGGACTGGGCCGGAGTCCTGTGCTCGTCCTTCCTTCCCATGAAACAGGACCTCCTGGCTCACACTGGGGGAAACCGGAGCCGTCCAGCACTCCTGGGATTCTAATACTAGTCTAGGATGGATGTCGTCCCAAATTGTGGGCTGCTCATTGCCACTTATTCCTAATGCCGCAGTGTGGAATGACTTCCAATCCGAGGGCAGGCCCTGGACAGGCGGCGGTCACTCTTGGACCAGTTGGTGTTCATTGATTTCCCCGAAAACTGGTTATGGGGCAAGGTGGCTTCGGTGATTCCTACAGAGACGCTGATGCTCACCAGTGGAGAGGCGTGTGTCTCGGTTCAGAAGGGCTTTGAGCAAAACATACTGCTGATAGCAGAAAGGCAGCAACTGGAGTTTGGGCCTGAGAAAAACGCTGCTCCACGCACATTTGCATGGGGAGATCTTATGTAACTGATACCCTATGAAGTGCGAGGGGAGAGAACACGGTGCCACGGTCTGAAACATAGACGCTACACCCCTTCATAGCATTAGAATTTGGTGTCTTTTAAAGAGATCTGAGCCATTTCCACCCATTTGATACCGTTCAGCTTCAAATGTCTATGCAACAGCAGGAAAAAACATGCATGGTCTCATGGAGCATGTGAACATATTACACAGAGCGTCTGACTCACGCTGGCAGAGAAGACTGTGCCTGCTCTTGGTGCCTAATTCTGCAGCGTCTTCCATAAAGCGACACAGTTGACTGGGTAACACTTCCATTGAGCCAAGATGGCCGGTGTCCAGAGTTACTCATCTTCAAAGGGATAGCCTGTGCGGGCCTTAAGGATGCTGGGTAGCGAGCTCACGGCTTAGGGCTTCCATAACATTTTCGGGCGGGGGGGGGGGGCTTCCTGTCCTATCCTCCCGTCCAGCTGAGGGATGCGTGGTCAAATGCACGTGGATCCGAGAGGAGGAAGGCAGGATCGCAATGGGAATCACACAGCTAGAGCCGTGGCAGCGAAATCGATGCTGGGGACCACGTTGGCTAACCGGAACAGGGAGTTCTTGTCCTACGCTAACACTAAGGGGGCTGATATGCTTTCACAAGGCAATGGCGGTGTAAATAAAACAATACAAAATATACATGTTGGTTAAACCTACTCTTGAACAAAAAACAGCAGGAGATATGATGCCATTCACTACAGCAAAAAGCACTGCGATGCAGTCACGTAATTGTATCACAGAGATGATAATGGAAGCTCACAGACTTTTGTAAAAGAACTAAAAGGAAAAATAACAGTTCCTCTGTGGACCACCTGCTTATACGAGCATCTGTACTCTAGCATATGCCTTATATTTGTTAGTATTTCATAGAATGTCTAGTTAATTATTTCAGTTATTCTTTTTGGACATGTGCTCTGACGTCGCAGATATCACCTCCTCCCACTTGTGCGATAGCAGGTATGTGGCAGGGAACTCCTTTAAGAGGCTGATGATTACATGAGCATCATTATAGCTTTTTGTTACTGCAAACAACAATCCACAGAAACACAGCAGCAGCCAAACTTAGAGAGAACCGGCGACACGGGGGGTATGCTAAAGCCCCATCGACAAAGCAGGAAGGTAATGAGAGGGGTGAGTGCCCAGGCACTGCGACGCGCGGCAGCTGTAATCCTTCACACAACCAGCCGCCGCTGGCTGAATCAGGCTTAATACCAATAGCAAAGACATCCCCCCTTCACTGTGGATGCTAGAGTCAGCCCGCTGGGTATAAATAGGGCGGCAATGCCTTTATAAGCTGGATTTTGGGCGGCATCAGTTAAAAATAAGACCAGATTTCTGGCATATAGGATCGCAGTGCTCACTGTGGCCTCATTCGTTTCCCCCTGTACCTCCACTCTTCTGGCTAACTCTTCTCTAAGGCAAAACGTAAAGATAAATAACTAAATCTGAAGATGGCATACAGACTCAGATGGAGAGCTCCAAAAGCTTTTCTTTACTTATAACTGTAACAGCAGTATCAAGTGATATAATTACTTTCCCTCTCCATATCTCTGGTTAGCTGGTTTCCTATTCAGATCGGCCGCTTACTCTTACTGTTAGCCTTAGTGTTAATGTTAGTGTTACTGTTAATGTTGTCAGTCTAGGTGTTGGTGTTGGTGTTAATGTTATTGTCAGTCTTGGTGTTAGTGTTACATTTAGTGTTTAGGGTAGGCCTCAGCGTACTTCTCAGCTGAGTGTGGTTGTATATGCGGGAGTCTACACACACTCACATGTATATGCTCACTCACACGCACACACTCATACACACGCACATGTAAACAAACAGCTATTTGGTATTGAATATGTTAAAAACAACAGTATTTTGAATCAACAGTTAAAAAAAATATTGTAAATGATTAAAACATTAAAATATAGAAAAAACTAATATTTTGATTCTGATACTGTCTGATTCTTCTGCATTTAACTGCCCACTAAGGGTTTTCCTTAAACACTCACCCACACTTCTCTTCTCCTATAACCCCCAAACACAAACCGCATGCAAAACTGCCGCCGCCCTGTCAATGCCGCGACCCTGGCAGCGATGGAAAGCCAAATAAATTGGGCCCGGCCTCATTCCGCTGTACAGAGAAGGCTCGGTGTCCCCTCAGGCTGTGACATCTTGCAGTGGCAAGGGGACAACGTAATGTGCCGTTTGAACAAACGCCGAACGTTTGTACTCATTTGCCACAAGGGACAGGAAGACTGTCGGGACCTTTCATTTCCACTTGTGGAGAGACACATCTTCACGTCAACATCTCCCACCTACAATCAGTTATTCTCTTATTACAGGGTACAGGTGTGATATTACAATGACCCGTTGTCATGTCCTGCTATCCATATACAGTAAATATGAAAACCAAAGTGTCCCGTCCTTAAGAACTGAATATATGACTTTAATAAATGGCCTACTTAATTAACAATGTAAATAATTTTATATCACTCTAATTATTAAGTTGCAGAGATTGCACAGAATTTGTTTTTAAGATTAATCCTTAAAAAAACAGAAATGAGTCAGAGAAACGGCATGTCAACATGGTAACCCCTCATAAGGGTGGGCTGGGTCATGTGACCTGTACTGTACGCCAGCAGCCCCTGAACACCGGAAATGGCATGTGTACTTGGTCTCCTTATTACTGATGCTGCGTAACATGAATCTGACTGTTCTGACGTTGTGACCCATCATACGCACAAGATCATAATTATTGTGAAAAAATCATTCCCTGGGGAAGTTACTAGATAGGATTATATTATTGATGTAAATGTAAGCCGCTCTTTTCCTGCTGAACTAAAAAAAGAGGAAGGCAATGGCTTAAATGCCTCGATGGTGAAAAACTTGCGAGGACGACCTCATTTCAACACTTCTGTTCACAGTTGGTACCTTTATCAGTAAGTGCTGTAATTCTGCCACTGCATCAGAATATGTTTAACACATCAGCCAAGAAGTTAGTATGGGGTGGATTTTGGGTGTTAAAAAAAAAATCAGGTCCCTGGGAAGATAATACTGTCTTCTTCCTTCCTAAATAATCTCTGGTCAGACGCCAGCACCCAGATCTGGTACAAGCAGTGTGGGCAGAGAGGGAATTTGGGAAATGTCATAAACAATCATTAAACAGGCAATGGAGATGCACTGGTCTATGCAGGAAATGCTGAGTTAAATGAACATGAGTTAAAAAAAAACAATACAATAGTGGTAGCAGCTATGGGCTTTGAGGGGTGTACAGGCTGCGCCCGCTAACAGGCCAACCTGCCGGCTGCTATAGCTAACAGGCCAACCTGCCGGCTGCTATCGCTAACAGGCCAACTTGCAGGCTGCTCCCGCTAACAGGCCAACCTGCAGGCTGCTCCCGCTAACAGGCAAACCTGCCGGCTGCTATCGCTAACAGGCCAACCTGCCGGCTGCTATCGCTAACAGGTCAACCTGCAGTCTGCTCCCGCTAACAAGCCAACCTGCAGGCTGCTCCCGCTAACAGGCCAACCTGCAGGCTGCTCCCGCTAACAGGCCAACCTGCAGGCTGCTCCAGCTAACAGGCCAACCTGCCGACTGCTCTCGCTGACAGGCCAACCTGCAGGCTGCTCCCGCTAACAGGCCAACCTGCAGGCTGCTCCAGCTAACAGGCCAACCTGCCGACTGCTATCGCTTACAGGCCAACCTGCAGGCTGCTCCCGCTAACAGGCCAACCTGCAGGCTGCTCCAGCTAACAGGCCAACCTGCAGG
>JABFDZ020000109.1:6846063-6856970 GCA_019775955.2 Pollimyrus isidori
GGATGACGCGGTATGGGATATGAGTTTCATCTTGGGATGTTCCCGGCCTTAGTCCCATAGCCGCTGGTTTCCAGCTTTGGACCCCCCCCCCCACCCCTCAACCTCGAACAGGACAAGCAGTTTCAGAAAATGGATGGATAGAATCTATTGCTTTCCTGGAACAGTTCAGATTGTCTCCTTGTGCAGATACTTTGCAAAGCCATTTCTAGTACAGGTTATAAATTAATAACAAAACCACAGCCCTATGGTTTGTTAAAATTTGCATTGCGATCTTCTGAATAAATGGGGGGGGCGGGGACTGTAAGAATATTGGCCTAACTTACATCCAAGGGATGGAAGTGTTTTGATTTCTTAGTGGGACTCCGACTTCTCTTTTATAATCTTGTACCAATACAACACAAATTCCTTCAGTTGGCTTCTCTTTAAAAGTGGTTCTGGTTAAATTGTTTAACTTAACTTTGTTATCCTCAACAGCCTAATCAATGCAGCTACTTTAACCATAAACATGGCTGGTATACTTGTGTATTGTAGCTATTTGCTGATATTTCCAAAAAATATCTCATAGCTTCTCTTCCTGTGATGCGGAGGAGGTCGGCACTCTCGTGTCTCCCCAGAGCCAAGAACGGCCACCTTTGCAATTGTTGCAAGGGTGGAATGTTCAGTGTCTCTTTGAGGGTTTGCTGTTGATTAAAGATAGACAGAGCGAAGACTGTAAAAATCTGTGAGTCATCAAATTATGTACACATGAATACATGAATACTCCTTGTTTAACAGGACCGATTACAACTTATTGTTGTAAACGATTATACAACTTAAGTAAAAGAGACACGGTAGGTGATATATCAAGTTAAAGGATTAAACACTTTATTTTGACACTTATTTACCCCCCCAGATCCTGTGCTAGATATGCACGTGTAAGATGGATGGATGGACTGTCCTCCATGTTAGAAATTGTAGATGCTTCTATGTCTGTCTGTGCTTAGAAGGTGAGATCCTCGACACAGCACAGATCCAAGCTGCTGATTTTTTTGTTCTTTTTGGGCGGGGGGGGGGGGGTTGTACTCCAGGGGGAATCTCTAACAGTCATGTGTACTTAGGAGTGTCTTCACTTTGACTGCACAGCGGATCTCCGGAACCTCGCATGTGACTGCGACAAGCAATGGAAGGTGTCTCCCTGGGGTGTTGGAGAGAGACTGTATCATGTGCACACCCTGAGCTGTGGAAAAGCTTGCTCGCTGTCAGGAAAGCGCACTCTTTGCTCGTCGGAGTAAAAAAAAAAAAGGTGTTAATGGTCTACTAGTAGACATTCCATATCTTTGGCGGAGAGAAAGCGAAGATGCTGCTTTCTGCAGTCACACCTCCAAGCTCACGTCAGAAAGGTGTTTGCTTTTTTTTTTTTGTGACATTAACTGTCTTCTCAGCTCCTCCAGTGCCTCATCACCGGAGTCTCGTGTTCAGGGTGACTTCAGCAGCAAACCCACATGGTAAATGATAAAAAAAAGAATTCAAAAAAGAAAAAAATACATGCATATAGACAAGCATCCGTGAAACCGTGAAAAAAAAAACAGGTATGAGAGCTGGTCACATTCCATAATAAATGTTAAGGAAGTTTTTTGCATTTTAATACTAGCTGTACATGGAAATATTTAAAGCCCTCACTCCATTTTTGCCAGTCATCTAATAATAAGTAATAAACAGATTGTTTATGTCTAATACCAACATGCATACTACTTCATTTGTCATGTGACATCTTGGAATGAAGGCTTGTAGGACAGTAACAGAGTTTTTCACATTGGTTTAATATCCAAACTGGCTTTAAAGTGGCAGAACAATATTTGCAAACGCTTAGTTTTTTTTGCCAGACACCCTATCAGCATATTATGAGCCTCTATCTCATTGAACACCAGACACACTCGAACGTCCACGCTAGCTGTTCATAGAGAGGCACTCCAATTACGCCTGCAAGGCGACCTGGCTGACTTTTACACAGCCGATCTAATGCTGTAATTCTTAGAAAAAGGACAGAAAAAGGTCTGCATTATCCTACCTGCATTTATTTAATTCAGATCCAACAAATGGATGTCTTTACAGGTGAAGCGTTGGTGGCGGTAATGTAGGGCGTCACATGGGGGGGTGGACAGCAGTCCTCACAGTGTCATTGTAAACTACAAACATTTTTTTCACAATTGTCATGCTTGTTCTCCTTGTCACTATTCATTGTAAAACCATGAAACATTTTGAAACAAGACATTTGCCACCCACTCTTACACTAAATGCTCTGCTCCTGTTCTGTGCTGCTGGATTCACTTCACAGCACCACTGGGCTTCGACTGGCCATGGTACCTGGCTGTAGGGTAACGTGGAATTTAGTTAAGAGCATTATAGGTAGACATGCTGCAAGCTGGAATGTGGAGTAGCCCCTGAAATAAGACACTTAGACTGATCTGCTCTGTGAAACTCTCTGATGCCATAAATAGGCACGGGGAATAGAAAGCTAGTGGCATAAGTTACTTTGAACGACAGCATCTGGTATAAAACTAAATTAATATCTACACGCACCAATTAAATGTAGGTTTAGAACATGCAATGATACGATCCAGTTACTTTTTCCAACCAGCTTCCCACACTACAGCCTGTTAATTCAATTTAAGGAAGTTATAAAGGATTGCTGCCATATTGTAGCCAAAGTCATTAAAATATCCATAAATATTCCATTATAATGCAAATATATTGAAACAAGTAAAGTAAAAGCAATCATTACCAACAATGCTAATTAATCTAAAGTGATACGTGTTTCTACAAAGCCCTTTCCCTCAAGAGCACCCGTGTCAGCCATTTTTATGTCTCTGACCAATAGCAGCGAGAGAAAAGTGCCTGAATAAACTGTTTTTTTTTTTTGCTTCTGACCAATAGCAACAGGGATGAGTGGTTGTATTCATGATTTCTATGCCGCTAAAGAATAGCAGCAGAGATAGAGTTGCTGTATCTGTGACAATTGGTGGTTATTATGTCACGCTGTAAAGGTCACTAAGGAGTGTATCAACGGCTCAGATGTTTTTTCTTTACATTACATAGAGGAGCAAATAAATGTTATGTGACTCCCCCCCCCCCCCCAACCCAGCCAGCTCCATCAAAGAAATACCTGCTTTTTGCAGCACCACTCATTTATTGTGAGAGTGACATTTGTGCGGAGCGAGGGGAGCCATCTGGAAGCTGCCCACACACATGTGAGAGAGCGAGCTGGGCTTTGGTTTTGAGTCAGATCACACTGCAGCCCTGCCCACACAGGCTCTCTCAGACATCGCCTCAGCACCGCCAATATTTTAGAGACTGTTCCAGAAACAGCTAATATCTGACATTTAAAGAGAGCCGGTGCGACATACTGAAACGCAGGCTGATAAAAATCATCAAAATGTCCTTCTCGGCGCCCACCTGTGGTCTCTGAATGACAGGTGCCTCCTTATTACTCGTGTCGGGGGTCGGGAGACGGCAGTGAGCCCAAACACTGTAGAGCCGTGACAGCGGATACAAATCGCGCGTTCACAAGACCGGCTCGGAGATGACGATGTCTGCAATTTACAAAAAAAACCAAAACAACAATAACAATAAAACAACCAGGACACAAAGAAATGTCAAGCGACAGTGTCAGGAGCCCCCACGGGCCTTTCACCGCGTCGTCGTTTTATTTTCCCGGCATTGCAGTGACACGGCAGCAACAAAGGAGCATGATACGTCGTTGTCTCCAGCCTTTAGTTCTGTCACACTCCTGCCCCCAGAGGGAGAAACACAGTCCGACTTCGCAGAAGATGGTGGATGGCACCAAAACAGACCTGTTAAGGGCCCACACTGCTTCATATGGCATGCGATGAAGGAGTTTGCAGGCCTGGGTTTAATCTCTGCTCCCTGTCTCATGCTAATCCGCGAATGCTCATTGCCATTAATCTCTGCGTGCCTGGTGCAGCTCAGTGACTTGGTTAAATCTCGGGTATAAGGCATTATTTGACATATGGGCGAAGGGGACATTCTTGCGGAGGGACAGTCCCACGAGTGTGGGGACTGTTTGCCAGCAGGCCCCTCTGTACCGAAACTGTACGGCTGGAGGCCGCATGCATGCAGATGGAGCAGAAGTTGGTACATTGAGGAGTGCCGGTTCCATGGATGGCTGCGTTGCATCTCACACGAGCGTCTTCAGATTAGGAATGACCCAAATATGCGATCATTCAGGACGCAGAAGTTGGATGCCTATTGTTTGATATTCAACTGCCTCAATTTTTTTTCTTTTCTTCATCTCACTGTTTCAGTAAATTCTGTGAATTCCCCCATCCATCAGAGAAATATACTTTCATACATCTTCTGTACTATTCATTCAGCTACTTCTTTCAATTTCTGATGCCAGTTAAGCTAAGAAAGAGTTTCTCTTTGCTTTTTTCATTTCTTTTGGTTTCACACTGGAATACATCATTCTATTTGGTTAACCAGCAGTAACAA
Source organism: Pollimyrus isidori (assembly GCA_019775955.2). NCBI lineage: Eukaryota > Metazoa > Chordata > Actinopteri > Osteoglossiformes > Mormyridae > Pollimyrus > Pollimyrus isidori. The sequence continues at coordinate 6,850,552 of JABFDZ020000109.1, forward strand.
TGTGAGGAACTTTTCAAACATCGAATAATCAAACTTGTACATTCTGGTGAAATGTAATGAATCACATTACATCTTTTATCTAGGTGCCTAAAAACTGGGTGACAGCACAATATATTTTAACCTATTGATACGAAACTGAGAATTACAGCTTTAAGAAAGAAGATGTACAGGAAAATCATTTTTAATAAGCAGTCAGTTGGAATTGTGTTTGAGAGAAAATTCAGAAATGAAAAAGACGACAGTGATAATCAGACTTCAGTTCTAGTGCCAGAGAGGCTGAAGATTTCCACACATATGCTGCAGTTCTTCCAAAAACAGCACATGCCTTTACGATTTTCACACGTTTTCACAGAATGAGCACACGCGGCCTCAGCAGGAACACGGAGGAACATGGTGAGTACCAGCCTCCGGAGAAATATCAGGTAGTGTGCCACATCAGGGCATTTTCAGTTTCAGCCATGTGCATCTTCCCCAGCAGAACAAAGACCGTGTTGAAAACATGGTCCAAATTCCAGTTACCACACTCAAAATCTACCCCCCTTTTTTTTGTCAGCCCAAATGGTTGTTTTGGCAAACCTTAGTTCTCATTGGCGGGGTGGGGGGGGGGGGTGAAAAAACACAAGTACTGTTTACAAAGTGTCGAATAGGCAAAAATAAATTAGGGGCGATACACAGGCATTCAGCTGATTTGCTGCATGTTCTGTCTCAAGGCTGGGAATGAACTATTGAGGATTGTGTGCTCAATGTCGTCACAATGCCTTTCTGTGGCTGGGAGTCTCCAGCAAGGCCCCAGGGCAAATACACAAACTCATATTTTTCTTCATTTGTAGGATTTTTAATTAATCCTTCAGTCAGCTCTCCTTACACGCAAGACGGCAAAGGCAAGCATCAGTCTTTTTCTGATTCAAGCAAAGCGATTCTTCTAGTGTGTTCGTGCTGCGCTGATAATGTGAGCATTTTTGTAACCCCATACCGTTGTGGTTCCTGAAGCAACCGTTAGCGCTGAAGGTTCTCACTAAGCTGGCCGAATGTGTTACGCACAGGCCTCTCCCGGCACTGTCTTCTGGTTAGAGATTTTTAACACCTCTCTCTTCCTTCGATAAGCCATTCACCTCTGGCATAACAAAAGGCATTCTCATTTTGATCTCTTCCCCACCTACCTTTTCAGCTGAAATGGGAAAAGAGAGTCAATGAAATCTCACTTAGCTTTTAGTGAGGGAGTGTATGTTTTATCTTACAGATGACCCCGACTCACCTAGCAAATTATCTGCAAAACAAAAACAAAAGACCTTTTGAGCTATGTTATGGCGTTAGCCGACTCTCTGGAACATCCTCCAAAAACCCATTTGAAGTAAATCAAGCTGCAAAACACGGTACACTTATAAATAGCAGTTTCATTTCCACAACTTTGTACAAATTTGCAAGCTTGGCAGTTTGAGACCAGACAGTGCTGGGGGGTAAGTTGACCTGACCAAGCAGGAGGACAGGCAACAGCCCCCTCTAGTCCATGAATAGAGGCTCGGAGCATTGCACCCCCCCGTTAGATCAGCCACATTCTGATCGGAGTGTTGATTGCTTCGGTCTTTTAGAAAGTGGCAGGCAAGTGTACAGCTTCCAGCTCCACCAGCCATGTGTTGGTGACTCCTCACCCATGTGTTCAGTGGGCTGGGTGAGAACAGAATTTTAACTCTTGTGTCTCTACACAACTGTCACTGTCGTCTCCCTGTTAAGTCATTTACACACGAACCCAAGGACCGTGGTGACCAATCAGCATCTCCCCTCATCTGGGACATAAGGAGTACACTTAAAGGGGCCTACAACCCATTTCTGATCAGATCCATTGACATTACAAGCAAAATTAAGTGAGGAAGAGATATTAATGGTTTTTAAATGACTTTTGTAATGACTTTGACAGAGCCTGAAATCTCACACCCCCAGAGGTAGGAAAATGCAATCCTCCATACAATAAAAGATGCTCCCCGCTTGACTGGAATACTGGCCATCTGGTGTACTGGACATTTTCCTGGTGGCCTGATGGATATCATAGGGTTCCCTCCCCCAGGCAAAATTCATTGTGGGGAAGTCCAAAGTCTGGGGCCAATTTTTAATTGTAGTCCAGCACAAAATACTGGTAAATATCACAGGTTACATCGTTTTGTGTGGGGATGTTTCTCTTTGCAATGTTACAAAAGAACTTCTGGCATGGTATCCAGATAGTCCCACGCTAGGCATGCGCAAGAAGGGGGAGCCTGGTGAGTGGGGAAAACTGAAAGCTCGACTTTCCCTTGATCTGAACGTCCTCTTTTGTGTGAGCCGGTCACTTCCTCAAGGGTGTCTGAGGCACATCTGTTTACTTTCCAGGGCTGCGGAGGAACAGGAGACGGCCGCCCGTTGCTGAGAAAGTCGTATTACGAGCGGCGGCGCACGGTTTATAAATAAGCCTGCAAATGTCACAGTAACAATGTGAATTCATCAAGGAAATATCCAGGTGAATCATGAGCACTGGGCTCACGGCACGTCGGGGCGGGGAGAGGATTGTTGGAGAGAACAAGCCACTTAAGGTATAGTTATTATGGCTGCTGGTGCGCGTGCTAACATCGGCCCGGAATCTATAGGCGAGCACAGGCAGCACGCTAAAGGCATAAAAGCAGTCAAAGGTGATTTATTCCCTTTAATATATACGGGTACCACATGAAAGGGGCTTGTTTTTCTTTTCAGTGTTTACAGGATTACATCGTAGTTTTGTTATTGCTTGGCCTTCCTGAATCATTCGACTAAATTTAGCTGAGGCTTCAATATTACATCAAGTCCATGACTAATCTGACTCAAAGCGGCACACTGCGAAATCGGAGAGGGCTTAAACAACTAGATACACCTGTCCATCTTCCACTCGTTTACCCCACTCAGGTTCACCCGGGGCTGGAGCAAAGCCGGGGAGCTCCTCAGACGAGAGACCAGCACATCGTAAGGCATGCATACTGTAGGCAAATGTCGGCAGGGAGGAACCAAGGCACCCAGTGTGGGAAGGCAGGCAAGAGCAGCAACAGGATTCAAACCCCCAATGATAGAGGTGCAAGGCAGCAGCAGTAACTAACTCAGAGCCAGATGACGGCGAGACGGGGAAAGCATCTCAGAGCGCGATGTCTAACATGCTGCAGCATCTGCACTCTAGGCACATGCAGATATTGTATTACTAATATCTCTTTTTAAAACAGATGTTGCAGCAACACATGTGCAATTGCAGTGATGCAGTTAGCGCTGCTGTGTGCGTCCAGATGGGCTCCTGGAGCCTGGGGAGGGTAGGAAGTGGGGCTGGGTGCTGAAGCAGTCCTAGGCGGCCAGGGCACTGTGTCGCACGGACAGATAGCTGCAACTCTATAGCACAGCCTACTAAGCGTCCTTTTCCTGGCTTTATTGACTAGAGGAAGCGGCCCCCCTTTTTCCACTGTCCGACGCCGAGGAGAGGGTAGAGTGAATGAAACGCGAGAACCACGACCGAAATCTCCCACAGAGAATATTGAGGTTGGAGACGATGCTGTAAAACGAGTACTCTGGTTTTCATCTGACTCATCACCCCAGCGTGAAGTTAAAAACAAAGTGGTTTTAGGCCAGCGTTTAAAGAACGTGCTTCCCCCATTCCCGTCGCTGTCAGCTTCCACAATAGTATTTAAGATGCTACAGACAGACGGGAGTGACTTTAGAGTTGAAGCAAACGCTAAACCTTCTGAATGGAAGCTGTGGTACAGGGCTGCCCTGTTTACACGCAGCAAGGGGAGATGCTGTTGAATCAGTACTTTGTCAGCAAAGCTCATTGACAACAGTTTTGACAGTAGCCATTTGTAATATTATATAAGCGTGATGCAGACATGTAGAGAGCCACAGTGCCCTAGGTTATCTTACTCTAACCACATCAGGTTGATCTTGTTTTTCATTTTTTTTTCCTATTATGATGTGGGGAGTGAGACATCAGTGAATGTTTCTGAGATGGAATTTGGTCGGCGTTATTGCACGGAAACTCTGAGTGACACTGTTGTGAGAATACGTGCAAATGCTGAATGAAAAAATGTCAGTAATATTAATGCAAATGAATCGCTAAACCACACAGGCTGGTGGCGAGACAGCAGTGGTGTGTCCTACACAGGCTTTGCCGGAGGGTTTGTGTGTGCATGTGTGAACACTGCTGCAATGACTCACTCGCCACATCAGAGACCGTTAAGTCGAAAAAAAATGAGAGACCTCTGCATTTTCAAACAGGAAACTGGTACTGAGAGGAACTTCAGTTTGACACAAAGAGGCACACACACATTCTTTTACACACACATACGCTTAAGAATACATTTTTATTGTATTTTATTAATTCTTCTAGCACTCATTTCGGGAGCCTAGTCGGACAAAATATAGCTGGAACAAGACTGTATTAAAAACTGCCAAATGTGCCCTAGGTGAACCAGTCACAAAACTAGATTATTAAGTGCACTGGTGTCATAGAGACACTTAGGGTGTGGAAAGATAAAAGGAAGATAGTAACAATGCAGACAAGCCACATACTGAGAACTGCTAGCCTCGTGTGTCGAGAATCAGTAAGAATAAGGGGCATCCTGCAAGCAGCACACAGTAAAGCTTACATCGTGTGGTTGTTTGCTGATAACAGATTTCGCTGACAAACTGTCTTCTGTCTTACAGTGATCTTTCATGTGCCGAGACAGGGAGATTGGGGCCTGATCTGCTCTGTGCAAATGACGGACAAGTGATGGCTTACCGGATGACAGTGATTCTGCTGTTTCTTCACAGAAATGCAAAGGAGAATGAGAATGTGCTCATTCAGGGCAGCCACTTGCGGTTAAGGGCCATGAGAAGTGAGATGTCAAAAAGGCCAGGTTAGAATAGTAGTCAGCGGCAGACCAATGCATCAGCAGCAAACACTGTACCACACTTCCTAAGCTCTGTATGCCCCAAATAAAAACTGCTGCAGTATTACACTGGAAGATAAGTATGAAACTACACAGTAAATACAGAATAATGTACCTCTGTCATTTAGAATGGCTTTCAGTGGTTATTTATCTGCTTGTTGTAACAGAGCAGAGTAATGCATATGTAAAATCGTGAATATAAAAGATTAATGCATTAGAAATTAATTCAGATGTAGTATATTACAATTATGTTATGATTTAAGGCTATAGTAATGGTTAAGAAGCATGCCGTCATGCATGCACGTGCACAATACTGCAGGTGTAAGAGCATAATATGGTATTTCCTGTTAGAGAATCACTATTCCAAACAAATTTGTACGTATTACGGCTGAACCTACATTAAGTTGTTATTATCTAGACTTATAAAGACTCATAAAAGGCCCTTTTAAAATTCTTTGTGGTAAATGTTTATATTTTATGACAGAATAATGATATGTGCATTAATAGCATGAGTGTCTTATTTTGTATTACTATTATTTTTACTTGTGTAAGCTGTCCTTTCTGTTGCCGTTTTAATCATTGTCTTTCAGGGAAATTGTTACGTTCCCGGCCCCGGGTGGGCGTGACACGAAAGGTGGGGCAAATCTTACCTCATCTGCGCCGACGTAAAAGGACACGTCGACAACAGTGCGAAGTATTGCGCCAATGTTTCTATCGAGCCGTACCGAGCAGTTTCTTGTCTCTCGTCTTCCCGATCGCCCTGTGTCTGTGTTCCTGCCTTTGTTCCAGCGCCTCTTGTTCTCATCTCCTCTCCCCAGTCCAGCTCCCGTTCCTGATCCGCCCGTCCAGCCCAGCCCTGTGTCCTTCGTCCCGCAGCCCTTCCATGTCCTGTCCTCGTCCCTGTTTGTCACTGATTCCCCGGACAGCGACCTCCTTGCCTGCCCCACGACTACACCTCTTGCTTGCCCCTTTGAACACTTTTGCTGCCGCACCGCGGCTTTCTAATAAAACCCGCTTTCCCCGCATATCTGGGTCCGCTCCTCTGTTAAGGGACGTCACAGAATACTTCGCCGAAAAAATGGACCCAGAGAGGAACCTGGAAGGGAGACTTGCTTCTTTGGAACAACTGCTCGCAGCACAAGCGGCTCAGGTCCTCTTCCGCCTTCACCTCCACGTGCCCCTGCCCCCATGAACGCCATGCCGGAGCGGTATAACGGAGATCCCGATCACTGTCGGGGTTTTCTAATGTAAGTGGGCATTTACATGGAGGAACACCCGGAAATGTTCACCACTCCCGGCGCTCAGGTCCGGTGCACAGTGTCATTGCTGGTTGGCAGAGCACGCGAATGGGCAGAGGCATTGTGGTCTGATTGTAGCCCCATTTTGCAGTCAGCAGGAGAATTCCATGATGAGCTCACAACCGCAGACCAGCTGTAACCACACCAGCCCAGGACCTCCACATCCAGCATGTTCACCTCCAGGATCACCTGAGACCAGCAACCCGGACAG
>JABFDZ020000109.1:6880230-6891060 GCA_019775955.2 Pollimyrus isidori
ATAATAATAATAATAATAATAATAATAATAATAATAATAATAATTATTATTATTATTATTATTATTATTATTATTATATGAATGTGTGGACAGCGTAAATGGCATTTCATGTTTTCTGCCCAAAAAGGCGCGTTCATTATTGTTGAGATCATCTCCATCCATTTTGTTGCTAGTTTAGATCTCATCAGCTTCCCCATGCATTATAACATTCTCTAATCCATTGGATCTAACTATATCAAAAATAGATGGTAATTTGTGCTTCAAGTGAAAATTCATTCTTTGCTTTGATCACGAATACCTGATTTAAAATTATAGACACCTACTATTATACAACTTGTTTTAGAAACTTTGAGGGTAGAAGCAGCCTGCCGCTCAGTGTATTCACAGACGCACACCCATAACTTGAGAAATGAAAAATTGCGCTGCGGTCCCTTAATTTCTCCCGCGGCTGTATACGTACGTCTGCGTGCGTAAGTGTCCCTCCTCTCCCCCCACCCGGCCGTGACCGTGTCACTGTGACTCGCCCTCCTGCCTGACAGCGGAGACGGAGCACGCTCCGAGGCTGGCAGCCCTCGACGCGGCACAGCAGGCGAAGTGGCGGGAGAGACAGCGCTTCCTGGAAGACGCCTTCCAGCATGACGCGGACGTCCACCTGCCTGCCGCATGGCTGCAGATCGAGCACAGGAGACGTCAGTGCTGGCTGCCAACGTGCCCGCCCCGACAGAGCATGCAGAACTCCACCCAACACATAGAAATTACATTTACTTCTCTTCTGTATTTATGGAAATGCAAAATATCATTTACATTGCATAAAACTACAGTGCATATTATATAAAATACATAGTTATATAAGAATTTCCCCATATTTAATGGTCCAGCCTTTGTTACACAATATAGTAATAAAAATATTTAGGCTAAACCAAGATGCAGTCTAATAATAAGATAATATAAATATGGAAACACACAGAGGTTATGACACGGTGACTCTGAGGGCCGATGTGGGTGTGTGTGTGCCTCAAAGCAGCTCCTGCCGGCAGTATCTCCTCAATGGAGGTGAACATAGACATGTTGGAGCAGATGGACCTGATGGACGTCTCTGACCAGGAAGCCCTGGATGTCTTCCTCAACTCTGTGGAGGAAGAAGGCGTCCCATCCCCTCCATCGTCAGGTATTTATTGTCAAGGAACCAGTGTGGCACCTATCAGCTGTGTCTGGGGCCAATTCAGTCACTATGTTGACCAAATGCTAGGAACCTGCTTCATTGAAAGAAGGAGCTATCTGAAGTATTAATGATGATCCATGGGGGAATTGTGGTGTGCAGTCGGATAGAGAGACACGGGGAAGCAAAGGCTTTACTTGGCAAAGTGAGGCAACGGTACAGGTGAGGGCAAGGCTAAGGCAGGGTCGTGGTACGGGCGTTGAGGCTGGAAGCCAGGGAGTCCGTCCTACAGGTAGGCACGGGACACGTCCACACAGGGAGGGGAAGACAGGACGATCAGGATCGGGCGAGGGAAGCGGGTCAGGTACGGGAGCAGGGTTGTGGAAAGGGAGGAGGTGAGACAACGAGTTAACACCAGACAGACAGCACTGGGCGAGGACCGAGGGGACACGAGAGACAAAGTAATGCTTGGCACGGCTCAATAACATTGGCTCAACACTTCGCAACGGGGTCCAGTCGGGAGGCCCGTCTTATAGGACGTGTGATTTGGCAGACGGCTACACCTCTGCCGGGTCCTGCCTGCGTGGGCGTGGCAGGAATGTTCTGCTGGTCAATGATTGGTTGTTATTTATTTATGCTGTTATCTTTATATGATTAATATCTCTACTGAGTCTTGAGACTTACCTTTTTGACTCAAGCCAAACAAACAAGTTGTCTTGTTTTATCTGGCAGCTGAATTCATAATATGTTTCTTTGCATTTCTCAGGGATGCCATTTACGCCATGTGAAATATGTTTAGCAAGTGTCGGCATAACGCAGAATCATACGTGACCATCGAGATAATGCTGAAATATTTAAGTCATTCAAACACAGCCTCATGCTGTTTCAGAAGATGATGACGATGAGGAAGATGCTAGTGATGAGGTGTACAAGGACGAGATCCTACTGAAGGTCCCCCAGACTCGCCGCATTTCATCGACCTCCTCCGGCTCCTCTGATCCTTATAGCCTGGACACCAGCGAGGAAGGGGTGGAGACTCCCGTCATCCAATCAGACGACGAGGAAGGGCAGGGGGACACCCTAAAACAGGAAGCAGCTGCTCCAGTCAAGGATGCAGCAGAGAAGGACAAACTTTCCCTCCTGTCATAGCTGTGCAGTGACGGGCTATGGGGAAGAAAGTGACTCATTCTTGCATGGGACTATCACAGGTCTACCCCTCCCCTGGGTGACCCCAACAGAACCCATAAAAACCCATTACTCTATATAAACACAGTCATGAAAAAAAGAAAGCATACCCTCTTCCAATTCTATGTTAGTAATTATTATGGCTTTAATTAGTACTGGGCGGTATAAACGGTATAAACGATATGCGATATAAATTTGGTCAACGGGAGAGATTTTGATTATACCGTCCTACCATGGAAATTTCCTCTCCTCGCCGGGAAAATGACATAATGAAGTCGCGTCAAATAAATAATTAATTTGTATAATTTATATGAAATAGTTTATATGATTATTGCAGCACCTGGCAGCAGAGTCCTACGCAGGTCAGATTTTGGCAAACCGCACCCGCCCGTACCAGTCATACTTAAACCTGTATCAGAACCGTCACCCGACAGAAATAAAGTAAAATTTTGCACCCGATTCGCTATAAATAAATACCGACACCCGACCCGCACCCGAATGAAAATCAGATTAAAAATTAAAAACAAAAGTTTATTGGCACAACAAACGGCCAGTGACATCCATCCATTTTCCAAACCATTTATCCTACTGGGTTGCGAGGGATCCAGAGCCTATCCCGGAAGCAACGGACACAAGGCAGGGAACAACCCTGGACGGGGGGCCAGCCCATCGCAGGGCACACTCACACACCAGTCACACCTACGGGCAATATGGCAACTACAATCAGCCTCAGCACGTTTTTTGACCGTGGGGGGAAACTGGAGTACCTGGAGGAAACCCCACGATGACACAGGGAGAACATGCAAACTCCACACACATGAAACGAGGCGGAGACCAGAACCCGGGTCCCAGAGGCATAAGGCAACAGTGCTAACTACTGCACCACCATGCCGCCCCCAGCCAGTGACATGTGCAACATCAATTGAAAAGGCATAACCAAATGTAAATGTTGCTTAACAGCCTAATAATAAGCAAAACAAATGGTAGTAGCCCACCTCCAAAATCAAATAATGTTTGATATTACCATGCCCACACATAGTCTTACCAGCTTACAATTAAATATTTTAATAAAACTAATATTCCATAAAATGTCCATTAGGCTACCCTGCACAGTACTGGGTTTTATAGGTTACCTACATGCAATGTCCATTTTCGTTTGATTACCCGATTGGAATTACTACGCGAAGGAGGAGACTAGCGTTTTGTGCGGTGCTTTATATTACTGTGTAAAAACGGATATCCTCCACAGTTCATGGTCTCAGTTAATTACTACATATGGGGTGCCGTTTGTAAAGTTACAACACATTTGTTGCCACTTTTTCAACTTTTCGGTTCATTTAGATGCTTAGTTTGGATCAATTAGATGCTATAGAGCGTGCCGTTATGGCCGGTGTTCACGCTGTATGACATGGCGTTGCTTCACAGCCGGGAGCAACATCTCTGCACCCTCCATTGTGACACTGATAAATTATGAATGTATATTGGGGCGAGAAGGGGATCAGCGCGAACACCTGTCATAACGGCATCTATAGTAGGGGTATTCAACTAAAATTTAGGTCCAGGTTTGTATGGGACAGCTTCTGGTTCCGGACCCAGACCACGGTCTGCCTGTTAGTGACCGCTGTTCTATAGCATCTAAGTGAACCAAACTCGCCATATTGTACCCAATCACCCCTAACCTGCAACTAGTTATCGCGCTTTCGTCGTTACCGCCCATTTCTATGACTAATTAGCATACGTTTTCAACATTTAAATGTTAAATCTAAATGTAAATGTTAAATGTAGACTCTCTACATTTAACGTTTACATTTAGATTTAACATTTACATTTACATTTAACATTTACATTTAATATTTAGATTTAGATTTAACATTTATATTTATAGTTAACATTTATATTTACATTTAACATTTATATTTGGCATTTATATTTGACATTTATATGTAATATTTATATAGACATACCATTTATATTTACATATGATGAACAATTTTGCAAATAATCTACGAAGCAAAAAATTGTTATAATCCACAACACCATTGACTTCTAGCTAAATGTCAGAAAATTGCAATAAATGTTGAAAAAGTACAAAAATGTGTTGCAACTTTACAAACGGCGCCCCATAACTACAGCATCCATTTTGAACACCTGGAGGAGATCGCACGCGTTTTTGAAAATGAAAGTGGGAGAAATTTCCGCGAATGCGCCTGCAGGCACAAACTGATATGGATTTTATGTTTTATCATCTTGAATGCAGGGATTTTGTTACTAAAATATAGCCCTAGGGTATTTTTTGTTGGCACATGATGTTTTGAAAAGCGCAATTTAGCTCTCCTGCGTTTCAACAAAATTTACAGGTCACCCGTTGGGTACCCGAACCCGTGTTTATGGGAGAGATGGTCATACTAATATAGATGGAATTATATGACACTAGTCTACAGTAGTTCTGTGTCTGGTTTTCTGCTTACCTATGCAGTTTACAAAACCAATCTATGTTTTTAATATAAGATAAAACCAGTAAAGTTACATGAAATGTTTTCATATTTTCTCTATAATTGCAGATTTGCACAATATAAATATTCCACGTTCATGACTACATCTAAATGTGTTAAGTACAACTTCCTGCTACATTGCCTTTGCTATGGACATATGTTACCCTTTCAAAAACAGTTATACTGAAATTTACAGATCAAATCATATACCGTAATATATATACCATCTACCATCTATGGTTCAAATTATACTGCAATATGAATTTTATGCCATATCGCCCAGCCCTAGCTTTCATAACAACTGTGTAGTTCTGATCAACTTCTATATACAAACAAATAGAACCTCGACAGGGAAATGAAAAAACATACTACAAAAATTTCAATATGTGGTAATTTTATTCTAAAAAGTATAGCAACATTTAGAAACCATGTGGGAAAAAATAAAGACATCCTTCCTACTTCCATGACATTTAAGAGAATATTTTGCAGCCAAGTGTTACATATAGAAATGTATCAGAGTAGTTAATCATTAGGATAATTACTAGTTAGGCTAACCGGCATCTCCAAATTGCCTGTAGTCTTATTCTGAGAGGGTGTGTGAACTCTTGAACACACCGACTGGATGGATGTCTAGAAATATTGTGAGACTTGTTTTCTGACACACATTGACAACATACAAGGAAACTGATTTGTATGATAGTTTGTATTCTTGATAACAAGCTATAGGAGTAGCAACAAAAAAAGTACACTTTCTTCATGATCTCATCTCTGAAAGCATGTAAAGTGGAACAGTTCCTTACCTAATCCATAGGGTAAATTTAGGATCTCAGTCTTTAATGATATATTATGTAGAAATGTTGATAAACCTGTTATTCTCTAGAGTTTTAAAAAATAATAGTTAATTTAAGTCACGAGACAGTTATTACAGCAATGTAAACATGAATAAGCAAGTACTGAATATATTCAGGTTTGCATTACAATTTAAATGCTTTACAAAACAGATAACTTTAACACTTAACTTGCTTTAACACTTTAATGTTGCAGGCAGAAGCATATTGTATGTCTAGAAATCTTCCAAGTCTTTGACTTTATCATTAAATAAGGTGGAGGTCATACAAAGCATTCTCTGCGTAATGTGTCATTTTTTCATTGAGGGTTTCAGCTGTGCGACTCTTTTCTGGTTTATAATCCTGGCTGGATATCACTGAGCTATTCCGACATTAAGGCTAATCTGACATGAAGGCTAATCCGGCATGAAGGCTAATCCAGCATGAAGACTAATGTGCATTTGTACAGACAAGTGTCAAAACCAGAAAGAATTAGTCCCTCTGTGCAGGGTCTTTCAAACTGGAGAAATGCCATCTCTCTTTCACCTGGTTACAAACAAATTAGTAGTTCATACAGTATCTGTCTTGTTAATTACAAGAATAATAAAAAAAGTCTTCATGAATGTAAACTACCAATCAAAAGTTTTTACACACAACAGGTTTTTACCACTTTCCCATTTATTTAATAAACTGCACATTTATTATTCTTGTTAAGCATTGGAAAGTTGAGTGAACAACTATAAATGAAAATATAAGTCAAATAAAACGAGTTTCCTTCATAACATAGAAAAAGCATGTAACAGTGCATGTTTGGCATCCTATTGCCTGGTTGTCTGGTGATGACATAGTCAAATCTTAGACTGTCCTTTAACTTTAAATGCACTACTTAACTGTTTCATCCTGTGAGACAGAGTAGTATTTAATGTCCCTTATACCTGCTAAAGGAAGTTATTTGATGAATCAAAGATATGCCATTTTCTTACTAATAAAGGTACTCAAATGGTGAACATACTGTAAATTTAATTGTTAGCAAAAAATAATATTTAGTGTATTTTACATGCGAAGTAACATGCAAATGTAGAAAATCTGAGTGTGTGCAAAATTTTTTGACAGGTAATGTATCTGCACAACAGTGCAGTGTGTGTGTGTGTGTGTGTGCGTGTGCGTGTGTGTGTATGCGTGTGTTAGCATTGTGGGCCATTGCTTCTGTGTTTGAACAACAAATAAAACTGGTTTTAATTCTGTCAACAAATGTTATTGGACTCCTTCATAAGTGACGTGTGTGTGTGGAGATGACAGGGAAAGCGGGGTTGGGAGCTTCAGAAGGGGAATTGTGGCACACCTGGGTCAGAACTTAGAGAATGTAATCCATCCAGGGCTTCCAACGAGACAGAACTTGACTGATATGATGATGGGGCATTGAGGGGTTCCGCAGTCGCAGCGGTGGAGTATGAAGACATACAGCTTCCATTGTGCAAAAACAACCAGAGTGACAGGAGTTTAAGCCTTTGCATATTGTCTTCAGCATGGCAATTCAACACTTCCCAGAGACTACACCTCCTTGTAATCTGTATGTAATAAAATGCAATTGGTTCCTATTGTTCTGATTCATCATTCATGCTCCCCCTTTATCAGCCCCAACAGAATAACACACCTCTATTATTCTCATTATCCTACATCATGGTGGCCCATACTGTACTTGCGGTCTGTAGTTAAACCTGTTAAACATGGCCTTTCCCCCATCGTAAAATTAACAGTTTTATAAAAACTATAATTAATTGGAATGGGAACCCCTACAGTAGCTTGGGGCAGCGGAATGACTGGTAATGTTTAGTGTTGCGCAAGAAAAGCTTCGAGACTGGATGCTTGGGGCTTTGAGGACGCATACTGACCCGGGGACTGGCAACTGGTCTGTTGGTAATTAGCAGAAACAAACAGGTGGAGGCATGTGTGAGACAATAAGGCAAGGTGCAACCCTGCAGGGCAGGTCCCTGCTCCCACATGGCAAAATAGCTTCAGTATGGGGAGCAGAAACTGCTTGAGAAACGGCCATTTAACAATGGCTTGTGGTGATAGGACAAGGAGAGATTATCAAGATGAAGGAACAGAGAGAAGACTGAGGGAAATGACTGTGATGGTGTGTTTCATTTGAATCCATGCTGAATATCAGCCCAACTGATGACCTGGCCGAGGAGGCATTCCAGCAAGAAATGCACTTCTGGGGAGCGATGTATCTAGTCCAGTGCAGATCATAGATGCCCATCTATTCTCATGAAGTTACTAGAAATCATTGCACCAAATGAGGATTTTTATTTTGTCTGTTTACCTGGATGTTTGGATAAGTTTGGTTGTCTGGGGGGGATTGTATCAGTGTTTGTCTATATGTCTACATTTTTACTTATAGTAACAGCTTTGTAAAATGGCCATCCCGTCTTTTATATGTCTCCATTCCCCTAGCCTTGCGCATATGCTTCCACCACAGGAAACATAAATTCCATATAAGAAAATGTGACGTTATAATACAGACAAACAGCAGCGTTAAAAAGGCCCAGACTCCAAACAGAAAAATATTTGCTGATAGTGCCAAAATATACAGAAAGTAATGTGGAAAAAAACTGATTCCACATGTTGGCTGACATGGGGAGGGACTCTATACATGCAAATAGTTCCTGGACCTGCCCCTGACAGGTCCCAGCTTAGCTCTCTGAAGTTACGCGCCTATTATCTCAGGCTGTTTACTGTGGGCATGACACACAAAGCACTGGGGATCTAACGTGAAGGCGGGTGGACTCGGCCTCTGGAGTTCATCTAGGTTCAAGTCACCACATCTCACACCAGTCGGTTCCAGTCAGGTTTCACTGGTCGAAGAGCCCTGACGAAGTCATCACCATGAAGAGCTGCTTCACTGCCCTGCTTCTCCTCGCTGTGAGTTTCTGGTGCAAATGCGTGATTGAAATTTAAATCAGACGTATAACTTAAAAAAAATACAGTTTGTGTTTTTGACTGTTCCACTCAATAAACTCTAAACAATGGTAGGGTATAGCAAATTTGTTAGCAGAGGAAAACCAGATTTGCTTTTTTGATCACCAGTAAACACATAGAAAAAAAAGAAAAATAATTTGCAGTGAATTTATACCAGAGTTGAAGTTTTCAAAGTCTGCTTCACAAGCCTCTGTGGACATTTCTCACTGTGAATTCGAACTTACGTTAAACACACAAAAAAAGTCTTAAATAAAAAACATGTTACACCTGGATGTGAAAGTTGAGACTTTTTGCGCTGCATTGTAATCTGAAAAAACAGAAAAGAAAAATACAGCCAAACATAATTTTATATTTCAAGCTAACATTCTTAGAAAATTCATGACCTGACGGGTTATGAAAATATTATACAACACTCTTAGTTTTGCTAAGAGTTAATATCTTCGTGTGAAAAAGGACTTCAGAAACACATACACACACTGGCATGTGTATACCTGTGGGAAATATTTTAGAACTCAACAATATGTAACATAAAATGTGAATTAAACTATCTGCAAAGAAAATAATGTCATCATCAAAAATGGTGCACACTGCTTTTATTTAGATATTCGTTCTTCTAAATTGTAATGTACCATTAATAGTGGTCATTAACATGCACCAGTATTGGTTGTTTGTTATTTTTTATAACTAACATTACTCCCAGACACATACTGCTGTCTTTAACCAGTTTTTTCTTTAGGAAACTTAAATGATTTAATTGCTTGGACATCTTGGGATTTTGGTTTTGTTTGTTAAACTCATTCATTAATATAATGGGATAGGAATTAAATATCTTAAATTTCGCATACAGCATAGCTGTATAATATCTCTTTAAAAACTGCACAAATTACTTCTTTCTCTGCTGTCGGAGGACAGGCAACGCAGACTGAACAAAGATCATTTTTAGTACTTAGTAGCAGTAGTAGCAAATAGGCTAACTATTTCTGCTTAAGAAAAAATGGCATTTGTTTCATTTTGCATTATTTCTCAATATGTTGGATTGTTCTCTGATATATTTGTGGCTCTGTGGATTAGGATTGGACACCCGTGTTGGAACAGTCATGGGTTCGATCCTGTGGTCAACAGAGTGATTTCACACGACAGACATCAGGGAAAATCTATTAACAAGACAATAAACATAGAAACAAAATAAGCAAAGATCCATCTTGCATAATCACCAACCTGGACCCTCTGTCAAAATACATGACAGGAAGCATCCTGGTGGATGCCGGTCCAGCATAAGACAGAACAGTCAGTTATTCACTCTGGGAAATGCAGAATTCCCCTAAAATTAATGTGTTTCTAGACTTGGTGAGAAAATGGGCAGAGCATGTTGCCATGTTAAGTTACAAGTTAACACTGAGCCACCATACTGCCAAAATGTAATTTATAATAATAATAATAATAATAATAATAATAATAATAATAATAACTAATACAATGACTCTGAGTTATCTCTAAAAGTCATTGAAACACCAGGTTTATTACTAGCTATGAAAATGAAATTGGTAATCAGGCAAGAGGCAGACTGCAACCTCCATACACTTTAAAATATTCTGATATATTGATGTATTCTTTTTTTGGTGTGTAACACACTGTATTTCCTGGGGACACACATGTACACCTCACGTATTCTGAAGACATCCTGATACACCCAGCTAGTTTTAAACTAACAGCTGCAAAGTGTGCAAAAGGGAGGCATTGTTTGAAACACAGGAAACATTTCAAACATGCAATTAGTCCATGCAATGGTCCACATAGTTTGCATTTTACTGAGAGGTGTTTGCCCTTGGAGTGGTGCTGCAGCTCAGTGGGGAGAAATCTCTCTGCTGCCGGTCAGTGGGGAGAGATCTCGCTGCTGCCGGTCAGTGGGGAGAGATCTCCCTGCTGCAGGTCAGCGGGGAGAGATCTCGCTGCTGCCGGTCAGTGGGGAGAGATCTCGCTGCTGCCGGTCAGTGGGGAGAGATCTCGCTGTTGCCGGTCAGTGGGGAGAGATCTCCCTGCTGCCGGTCAGTGGGGAGAGATCTCCCTGCTGCCGGTCAGTGGGGAGAGATCTCGCTGCTGCAGGTCAGTGGGGAGAGATCACCCTGCTGCCGGTCAGTGGGGAGAGATCTCGCTGATGCAGGTCAGTGGGGAGAGATCTCCCTGC
>JABFDZ020000109.1:6891160-6904362 GCA_019775955.2 Pollimyrus isidori
GGGGAGAGATCTCGCTGCTGCCGGACAGTGGGGAGAGATCTCGCTGCTGCCGGTCAGTGGGGAGAGATCTCGCTGCTACCGGTCAGTGGGGAGAGATCTCGCTGCTGCCGGTCAGTGGGGAGAGATCTCGCTGCTGCCGGACAGTGGGGAGAGATCTCGCTGCTGCCGGTCAGTGGGGAGAGATCTCGCTGCTGCCGGTCAGTGGGGAGAGATCTCGCTGCTTGCTGCCGGAATGTGGGTCCTCCCTTCTCCCTTCACAGTGTTTTTTGTACACTTCACAGTGTTTTTTGTACACTTTGAGACACTTACTGTAGCTGATGAAAAAATTATTAGCAGTAACTGCACAATGCATAAAAAAACAGACCTTAAGCAGACATTCAATCCAATTTAAGATATTTAAAAATATTCTTTTTATTACTATGATTTATATGCTATGACCATTTATATCATGAGTAATACGGCCTGAAAATGTGAGGATGTGACCAATGTTGGATCAGTGATACTAGGATACTGTTTTATAGTTTGTTTAGCTCAACTGAAGCATTTTCATAGTGATCGAAATAATTCAGAAAATATTTAAATGTAGGTTGAGAACTGCTGCTTCAAACTGGAACATCACAAATGTGAACCCAGTGGAACATTGCAATTGTTTTTGACTGATGGAAGTTGGTTTTTACTTACTACAGTGCAGTACTTGCCTCTGTCGTAAGGGACATTTGGAAAATTTATTGGGTATGAGACAGAGATTTTGGTACTCAGGAATGCGAATAATGACAGGGTAGGTACACTTTCACCCCAGGGTATACTTGTGAATAGAGGTTACCCAATATTTTCATTGGTAACAACGGAATTTAGGAATTATGTGGAACTTGTTTTCTTCCTACATTGAATTGACCCCATGCCATATGTCCCAGTAATTTTGCCTTTTCTGTCCCATCAGGTAACTGTGACGCATTGCTTTGGACACATGTGGGAAAAGATGGTTTGTACAATGCCGACTTTAAGCGAATCTGCCTACCAAGATCTCTTTGTAAAGGTGTCGTAAACGTGGCCCTGCCTGCTTTCTCATATGAAAGGAAACTCTGAGGCGTTCCAAAAGAAGATGGGTTCTGTCAACAATCGAGCTGCAGGAAGAGGACAAAGGCCCGTTCCCAAAAGAGGCAACTAAAGTCAGTGTGATATCTCACCACTTTGCTTCTCATCAACTTCACTGTGGATACGCCCATTAACGACATTTCGGGTTGTTTTTATCTCTGCAGCTTTTTAATGATCAAGAAATTAATTACAAACTGAAATACTTCATTAGTGGAGAAGGGGTGTCAGAGCCTCCAATGGGCGTGTTTTCCATCGATGATAAAACTGGTGTGGTCTATGTGAATAAACCCATCGATCGGGAGAAAAACCCAACGTTCCATGTAAGCATTCCAGACACTACAGTTACCCCACAGATTCTTCTATACATATTTATGTCATATATATTCTATGATTTATATATTTGTAATACATTTAACAGTATATTGAAATGCTTATAAACTCTGATGGAAAATCATCAAAACAAATAAACTAATGAATGTATATGTGTGTTTGTTCTGTTTGTTTTTATTTCAAAGAATAACTGCAATGAAAATTACCTCTTTTGTTTTATTTAATGTTTTGTTTGGTTACCTTAATCCTTCTTAAGACTTGTGATCTACCACATGAAAGTGATTCCTAACTTTTCTTTCTCATGCTTGGAACAGGTTCGGTTTGATGTTCTGGACAGGGTAACTAACGTAATCGTGGACAGAACACTAGCATTTGACGTGGCAATAAAAGACATTAACGATAATGCACCTGCCTTCGACAGGTCTTTAATTAATGCAGATGTAAAAGAGACCACGAAAGGGGGTGAGATGCTCCTTGCTTTTTACCTTGTTTCTGAGCCCCCCCCCCCCCAATAGGTAAGGTTCTGGCCTGTATTGTTAATGCCCCTCACTGTTTCCCCCATAGGGCTTCTTCCAATCAATATACGAGCAATGGATGCTGATGAGGAGAACACAGACAACTCTAAGATCTCCATGCAAGTGGTTCTCCAGGAACCATCCTCCCCGAATATTGGCCTCAAACACTTGAATGGCACAGATCTGTGGCAGCTGACATTTTCAGGCTGCTTCAACTACGATGTAAGTACTTGATGTGGTGACAAAACAGAGGTCTCTTCATCAAATTTTGCTAACATAAAGCTATTGGAGTAAATGTAACGAAGGCTGAGGAACTGGTCAACTGAAGCATTTCCATAGTGATTAAAATAACTCACAAAACATTTTAAGTAGTTTGCGAACTGTTGCTTCAAACATCTCAAGTGTTAACTCAGGCTAACATTACAATTGTTCCGAAATGTGGGAAGATGTTTCTTACTTAAGTTCAGGGCGGAGTACCTCAGGCATCATTTGTCTTGTCATCACGGTTCATCAGGCATCTATGTCAACTCAAAGTGATTAACAAGCTTAACTCAGAGAGATTAATAACTCTTATTTCCCATTGCCCGAAATTGTCAAAAAACACGCAGTTCAGGGAAATTATTAACTACAAACTATACTATATGGAAAAACCTACTGGAACACCTGGCCATTACCCCAATAGGAACTTTCATTCTATAACAACTTCTGGGAAGGCTTTCCAATAGATTTTGGAGTGTGTCTATGGGAATTTTTATCCATTCATCTAGTAGAGCATGTGTGAGATCAGGCTCTGATATTGGAAGTGAAGGCCGGGTTTGCAATCTCTTTTCTGTATTTCAACCCGAAGGTGTTTGATGGGGTTGAGGTCAGGGCTCTGTGCAGGCCAGTCAAGTTCTTCCACATGAAACTCACCCAACCATGTCTTTATGGACCCTGCTTTCCCAGTCTAGAATATGATCTCACTGTTATCTCATACTGATCTCATACCATGTGACTCCTGCGATACTACTGCAGGAGCAATTTGGAATCACACACTGACCACATGTCAATCTCATCATTTTATCTCGTACTGTGAAATCATCATGACACCCACATGATGTCATGCTCATTATCTATATATGAAAAAGATGCATAAAATATTTTGACCAAATGTATAGGTTCATAGCAGTTATTAAACATTCCACAAGTATGTTTGAACTTTAAACAACAAACAAACAAGCTTTATTTGCCTTTTGCACAAGTGCTTCTCTTCACCAACCCTATCTTGGGCTTCATAGCTTGGGGATCACAGTACAGGGTCATGCTGTTAGACATTAAAAGATTTTTACAGTAACTTACTGCACCATATCTATTTTGTTTTTACAGTAGCTAAGGGTTACTGTAATAGTTTATCACAGTAGTGTTACTGTAAAAACATGGGTTGACTGTATAATGCCGTAATCCAAATTTTATTATTCAGATTATATCAACTGTATATATTTAGTTTTGTGAGTCATTAATTTAAATCATACTTATTTGAATTTATATAATTTAAAATGCATTTAAAGTAACAACATGCATTATCTTACATGCACAACATTCAGCTATTCACAGAACGCACATTAAAAAAATGACAGTGAATATAAAAGTCGACGCACCCTTGTTAAAATGCAAGTTATTTGTGATATTAAAAAATGAAACTGTGACAAGTCATTTGGAAAAGATGGTGCAGAAGGCAGTGCTATCGTTCGGCAACCAGAGGGTTGCCGGTTCGAGCCCCGCTTCCTCCTGACCTCATCAAAGTGTCCTTGAGCAAGACACTGAACCCCAAATTGCTCCCGGTGTGCAGGTTGGTGCCTTGCATGGAAGCCTCTGCCACTGGTGTGTGGATGGGTGAATGTGAGGCATAAATTGTAAAGCGCTTTGAGTACTCTGAAGAGTAGAAAAGCGCTATATAAATGCAATCCGTTTACCATTTGAAAACTTTTCCCATGTTTACCATGACTTATAACCTGTATGATTAAGCTATTGGACACCTGGATGCAAACTGCATTTTGTTGCCTTGTCTTCGTGACATGTGCAATGACAATAAAGTTGAATTCTATTCTATTCTATTCTATTCTATTCTATTCAAAGTTAACATTATAGCTGTATGTCTACCTCTTACAGAAAGAAAAGAAATACAAAGTCCTTATTGAAGCCAGAGATTACGGAAGTCCCCCACTCTCCTCAACTGCAACTGTCAACATCAATATTTTGGATGGCAATACTCATCTGCCCGTGTTCACACAGACTGAGGTGAGCTAGAGCTTGTCCTCAGTGCCCATTCTGGTCAGAAAGCGGGTGTGCCTGGACCATCACTGCACTGCTCAGAAACGATATGGGGATGCTTCAGTGGGGTGCGATAAGTGTAACATTTTCAAGTCAGTAATTTATGGTTTGGAAGATATATAAATAATCATTAACAAACAACCAGGTAAACATTAGGTAGGTGCCATGTTAAAATTACAATGAATGACAGTCTTGCAGTATAGTTTTTCCAAGACATTACGCAAAGCTCGTTTTAGACTCTGTGTATTTTCCAGTTATGCTTGAGGTAACAGAATTTCAGTACAAATATCGCATTCCTTCTTCATGTTTGGAACAGTCCTGGGTTCCTGCAAGGCTCCTGAAGGTGACATCAGGAGCGGGTTTGTTGTTCCTAGGGCCCCACTGAAATAGTCACTTCACCCCCTTCCCCAGTGTAGTGAATGTTTGTGGCCAGCAGGGGGTCCCCAAATCTCTGGGACCCAACGCAAAAGCTTGGTTGGAGCAGAGGTAAACGCTGCTGCTGCTGCTGTGTCCAAAAGGCATGTGTCTCATTCTCAAAAGCCACCAGCGTTACAGTGCGTCGATAAAACTGTTTGCAGTATAAAGCTGAAGTGATGGAGCTGGCCACCAATCAGGAAATTCTCAGAATAAAAGTGGAGGACAAGGATATGCCCAACACAAATGCATCACGGGCCAAATTCACAATTGTTAAAGGCAACGAGGATGGCAACTACAAGATTGAAACGGACCCAAAGACTAACGAAGGCGTATTAATTGTTATCAAGGTTGGTATACTTTCAATAGGCAATTTACACAATTGTGCCTGACAGGAGGCATATTAAAACATGATTAACTACAAGTTATTTTAAAAAAACAAACTTAATAGTGCCTCAATAAATAGCTGAAGATGTTTCTTCATCATTACAGAGAAACAATTTTTTTTAAATATGTGTCTACTTTATAAAATGTAAAAACCTACTCGGTTTATGGGAAGCTCAGCTGACCATTTTACCATAATAACAAAATACAGTGTTGTGTTTTTGCGACGCATGTGTTCTTCGGATGACGACGATGTTGTGCCTCTCCTTAGGCGAACGACTATGAGTTGACGACGCTGGCGAACCTGCAGATAGCCGTAGAGAACGAGGAGCCGCTGTTCGTGTGCGACTCCGACTCACAGAAGCCTCAACCAAAGCCGCAGACCGTCAATGTGGCCGTTACCATTAAAGACGCCAATGACCCACCGCAGTTCAAGATGGTCAGAAATGAAGTTTATCAGACAGAGGAATCGCCGCCTGGAGCCCTGCTGTACACGCCAGAGGTGACCGACGAGGATTCAGATGTTTCAAAACTAAGGTGAGTATTATGACTTGAAGTGCTGCTGCTTCACTCAATATTTTAGCCGCGGTACATTTTTAATAATGCATTATTACAGTGACTTGAGCGGCTTACAATACTTGCATTTGAAGAAAAATACAGGTAACTTGACTCATAATATCTCGGCACTACATCTATTTTTTTTTCCCCTGCCGAAAAAGGTATGAAAAAGTAACAGATCCAGAAAACTATGTAACAGTCGACCCAAAGACAGGCGTTGTAACGACTGTAAAAAGGATGGACCGGGAGTCTCCGCATGTGGTCAATAGCACTTACACCATCGTGATGCATGCGATTGATGACGGTAAGGAGCTTTGGTGTTCAAGATATTAATGCACAGTGTACGAGGGGAAAATGACCGACAAAAGCTGTATCGTTAAACTGTAAGATATATTTTCTTTTAAATTGTGTACTGAAAGAAACAGGAAAAGGTTGAAGTATATTGAAAAATTATCTAAAAAAAAAAAAACACACTCTTAACAAAGGCTCGTTAAGGACCCTTGCCTGTCATTCAGACGGGGGTTTGCAAGTCTTTCAGTCACTACGCCGCCAGTCTCCCTCATGCCCGGCCTCTGCGTTCCAGGTCAGCCCCCCAGCACTGGCACGGCCACCGTGCTGATCCACCTCACCGACATCAACGACAACATGCCGTACTTGGTTAACAAGACTCTGGTGCTGTGTGGGAACAAGGAGAGCAAGGTAGAAATTTTAGCAGACGACAAGGACAGACACCCGTTCAGCGGTCCCTTCGTGTTCTCCCTGCGAGGGAATGATCCCGATGTGAAGAATCGCTGGAAATTAGACCCTGACATAGGTCAGTGACCTGGGGGGGGGGGTGAAAAAACAGAATTACACTGTACTACAGAGTGTCTTCAGTTTACATAAAAATACCTTCTTCCGATGTGCGCACATTTATTTATTTTTTTCCTGCCAGTTGAAAAATATATCACTGAAAAATGGCATATTTGTGTGACTCCTTTCATTTTGACATGCAGTGTGTATTTTAAAGAAAAATATACTTATGTATATGTACTGTTCTTTTAATACTACATAGTTTAAGCTAGCACTAAAAACCAAGTCAGTGTGGGTATCTGGACTGCAATTTGTTATACAGCAGCACTGAGGAACAGAATCTGCAGGAAGTTTCCTCCAGTACCCCGCCAACGATACTGGGATTAGGCCTCCTTGGTGGCTCTCCCCTTCATGCCGGTTCACTCTCTGCCCCCCCCCCCACAGGTAATAGTGCCACTCTGGTGAGCCTGAAGAGCCTGGCGTACGGAAACTACTCAGTCCCCCTTAGGGTCCTCGACCAGCAGGGCAAAGGGGCCGACGAAGACCTCAATCTGGTGGTTTGCAACTGCGGGACAGAGAAAACATGTCGGAAGCTCATGTCGCCGTCCTCCTCGCTGGGTGGAAAAGGGGCCCTCACTCTCATCTGTGGCATCCTCTTTCTGCTATGTACGCCAAACACTTGCTCACCCCCAGAACATACGCCATGCCATCTCACAATTACGTGTTGGTGCTGGTTTTACGGTTAGATGCTATAACACAGTTGGAGTAAAATGTGTGATGATATCAAAGACCGGAATCAGGCAGCCATTGATATAGGCTATTACAGATGATTCCAAAGCCCAATCTATTTTATTTCCCCCCTCTGCTTCATTTACGTCAGTTGTGTAGATTGGTTGCGCCAGGCGCCATAGTAAACCTGAGGCACGTAGTTTGGAACTACTAATTATCGAGATGCCAACTACATGGAAATTCTCTCAGCTGGAAACTCAAAAGTGGCGCAACAGCTACCTGCAATGGTTGCAATGCCAGCCTTTCAAGATGAGGTACTAACAGAGCGTCATTTAATACAACAAATATAATTAGGTGCTTGCAGAAACATCATAAGGAAGAATACTGTGAAACTGCTGGCACCTACTGCAAAAGATCAGATTGGAATCGGCAGATATAGATACTTAATGGTCGGATCAGGACATCCCTACAAAACATAGGGACGCCTGCCCATTTTTCAAATCTATTTTAATTTTTTTTTTAATTCAGACTAAACTAGGACATCCCTTTCAAAAACAATGGAAATCCCATGTTGGTCGGCAACTGTGTAACTGGTGTGATTTGTTTTCAGTGGGGGTGTGTCTGCTGTCCATGTGCATAGCGAAGGAAACACAAACGCCTGTGACCATGAATGAGGAGGGGAGTCAGACACTGATCAAATACAATATGGAATGCGGAGGCGCGCAGTGTAAGGTAAGGCGGGTCCCACTGCACTCAGCTGGATTCCTGAGTCGGGCGTACCCAGACATAAGCAGACCTTATCACTGGAGCAGAAGCGCTTTTGTTGGTTCGATCATATCATGTTGCAAAACTTGAGATGTCATAATTACCCCTTTCCCCCAGACTGAGCCACAAATGATGACTCCCTCCAGCCCTCCAGCCGTCACAGATGGATCGAAGTATCAGGCTATGCCGGTAGGGTGGGAGCAAGCTTTCGCCTGTGGTTTAAATGCCAAGCACTCCATAAACACATCAGCGTGCTAACGAATGGCATCCCTGCCAAGTCTTCTTGGTGTTGCTCCAGGAGCCCAAGGCAGCTTGCCATGCTCACATTGATCCCTCTCCCCATTCAGACCTCCCTTGCCCCAGCCTACCTACCCTCTCACCTAAGTGCCGACAGGGATTTCACCCCCCTGCCCAGAGGGCCTTTTCTGGCATGGGGATCTTCAGACCCCACACTCTGCCCTTATAAGCATCTGCTAATCTTTAGCAATTACCCGACTCTGGCAAGGCACAGGACACACACAGTTATTTATTCTGGGCTCCAAACTTCCTCCTTCTGAATTAAAACTGGCTTAAATCTGCCTACAGTATTACCAGTTTATTAAATCCATTTGCTCATTTACAAAAAGACTGCCATGGGTGTATTCTGTAATAGCTTCAAATATGAAGTCACGCCAAAGAGCTTGTGATTGGCATTACGTCATAAATTATTTCCAGTTAAAGCTGGCATATGTCCATATTGAAAGCGACTAACCAACCATACCAGTGATTATCTGATTCCTTCATGTTCTCCCACGCACCCTGTTCCTACAAATAAGTCTGGCACAGCAGATTAGATTGGCACCAACGGGTTTATTTTTAAATCTTTATGACCGATGCCAGGCTAATTAAAGTTCTAATCTCTAGGTTTCGGCAAAAGTGCATGGAGTGAGTGTAAACTGTTTTTTGTATGTGGTAAAACATTTTGGAAAAATATGAAAATAAAAGCACCAGTCTCCTTCCTGCCTTGCAGACAGGCCTAGCAGGTTTCTCTTCTCTTTTATTAGCTCCGGCAGTTGTCTCAGCCATCTGGTTTCAGAAACCTTGAGAGTAGCATGACCCTGCAAAGTCAGCCAAGAGGAATGGTGAGTGGCAGCATCATACCTGACCTGTACAGCTTATTGAGGAACCAATGATCAGAGGAGGCGTTTTCCTTTGACCTCCAGTCTTCTGGCGTAGCGTCATCTATTGACACCGGCTTCGTGCTCCAACAGTGCCCTTTTCTCGATAAACTGCACCTCCGTTGTTTAGGTTTGCATTTAGCATGGTTTATTCCATGCTTCAGCCTCAGGTGCTCTGCTCCCTGCTCTGTCATGACATTGTGATTCGTCCGCAGGGTTTTTACAGTGACGACGTTTCCACGAGGATGCAGTATACCAATGGTGTAAACACCGTCAGAGTAAGTGCCGTGTTGCTGGTAATGGAGAGGAGTGATTGAAAAGACAGATTTTTAAAATACACCATAACACAGCACAGAAGTAATTTAACACTGACGGCATTTGTTAAAACAGCAGTGATTGCTATGTGAATTGTAACATGGTATCTAGAAGGTTCCCCTGGGACTGAAAATCAGTATTGTGAATCTTAATATTAATCTTATACCATTAGCCCCCTCCTTATCCGCGGCATAGCTGAATGCACAGATAACAGCAAACCATTGGTGGACCCCTGTATGTAACAGGATTTCTGTGTTTTTATGTATGGTAAATGATTATGATCAGGGGGATGATAGAGCAAGAAAATCATGCTTTTTATGCCTTTCAAAGGATGAAGGAACAATAACAAGAAAAACCATTCTGTTACACATTTTATAATTGTTTTGGACCACGTTAAACTGTGCGTAACTGATACCGCGGACAAAGGGGTGCTACTGTATTATACATAATGAAGTCAATAATCAGTGAGTCTTTACACACATAGGCTACATGCAGACATATAACGCTAAAGCTACGATTAAATCCATTCTTTATTTTCAATCACATCATAATCATGATTAACAGCAAATTTACATTTGTTTAATTGAATGCTAATTAGTTCTCTGTAACATATTGATAATTTCCAGAATGGAACATTGAGATACTCAAGAACCCAAAGCATGTTAGCAGACGGTTACCTCTATGACTTCATGCAGAAGGTAGGAAGAATATCTGCATAAGTTGAATTGTATGCTTACAAAGATAGTATTTCTGTAGAATAATCCCGAACGTATACATAAAAATAATTGTGGATGAAAAGTTAATTCTAAAAATACGATAAACCTAGCGTATTCCTGTTTTGGATGTGAGTAACCATGCCATTAGTGCTTCATTCTGGTAAATCACATACTGTAAATACTACATCATACTGAAGATCATTTTGAACCCCCATCCCCCAAAAATTTATGTTACAATTGTGAACATGTGCATGTACTTGAATAATTGGCTACATGTTCAGACATATACATGCCTGGGGATATTTCTCTATATATGTACATGGATAAAATTGAGTGGGAAATTTACTTTTTTTTACTTAAGTTATAACGAAGTGGTGTAACACAGATTTCCAGTCTAACTGGAAAACCAGGGTCATTAAGTTCTGTGCTGTTTATAACATACGGCTGACTAGTTTTAATGTCTTGAAAATTACCTGGAAAACGCTGTCAAAAGCTTTCTTGTGGCCTCAGCTTCTTTCAACAAGCAGGCATCACACAATTGTCCTTGTAATATTTTTCCTTCACGTCATGAACACTCCTTAAATAACCCGGCTCAGAGTACATGAGGGTGAGGCAAACATCAGGAGTATAACACACTTGTGCAGACGTTCAGTCTCATTGACTTTCTTGATCTGCTTGTTCAGAGGTTGCTTGACGTGGATCAGAGCTTGCAGGACCATCCGGAATACCATCCCCACGGATATGCCTACGAGGGGGAAGGCAACAGCGTCCATTCGCTGGACAAGCTTTCGCTAGATAACTACGGTGACAATCTGAACTTCCTTCAGGACCTGGGGCCCAAGTTTAACCACCTGGGAGGAATATGTCACCGTGACATGGAGAAGAGAAACTAGGACAGCTTCACTATTTACTGGACAAACGGAAGGCATTAGGGCCATTTCCTTCCACCTGTTCATACATTTTCTGTATAAAATGCCTTTTGATGGATACTTCATACTGCATCCTTATGTTGCAAAGCATGGAGAACAACAGCGCCTTAGGGTCTTTGAATGGAAATCACAAACATTTCCACAATTATGGAGAAATTCTAACAGAAGGTGGAAGATGTTGTTAACCTAGGGAGAGGCATAACCATCCATTTTGGCTGTACCTTAACACCACTAATGTAACACTAATTTCCCTCAGATCCCGATGCTTGACCCTGCAGCTTGGCCTTGTCCTAATGTTACCATCTCTGCAAGCTGCACATTCTGTCCTCTATTTGTCTCCAGTTGTGCCCTCAACAAAATGGCTGTTTTTGTTGTCATTCTTCCCCTCCTCTTTTGTTAGATGGGCTTCCACTAACACCCCTGTGTCACTTATTGCAGTTCGCCATCCCACCCAAAGCCTGTTTAACACGCCAAAAAACATAGTTAATTTTTCTTTTTACATGAGAAAGTTTCTAAGCACAAGCAAAATATCAGTTTTGAACTACATATATTCTTACTGCAAATATTACTGGTAAAACTGTTTAAGATGGCATATGGATGAATGTAATAGCCAGTGTTCAGTGTTTTAATGCAAGCTACTTACATAATTCACAATTGAATACTATTTAAAATAAATGTTTTATATTGCTGAAATTATTTGTGTTTATGTTTTGCAACACCAGAACACCTGTTGCGACAGGGCGGCTTAATTAAAGTCCCATCCTTATTCACTGAGGTGTGTTATTGCATCGTTATCCTGCTTACACCATTTATACTGCTTATTGTTCCAGTTCATCCCATAAATTGGTCTTGGTTGAATTCTTGATTGCCTGAATGACATAGTTTGAACAACGTCATGCCACAAATAATATGAAGGAAAGTGATTTTATGGATAATTTCACCCTACCAAAGTGTTTAAAAAAACTATAAATATCTAAGAATACAGAAAAGCAATTTTGCTGTAATGAACATTCATGTAAGCAACTTGAAATGCTCTATTAGGGGCAAAAAAACTACATAATACATATTTTGAATACTGACCAAGGTACAGTAAGTGCATGGAGAATGATCAGCAGTATTAAAAGTCTTTTTTGTTGCTTTATTTATTTTTAAATGGTCTTAAATTATAAGATTTTACTATATTTAACACTCATTAATAAAGTAGACCTTGGTGTTAAAATAAAAGTGAATTCCAGATTTCTTGAGGATAAAAATGGACCATGCCACGTAGAAAGCCTACATTTAAGCAAGCATATAAGTTAAGTAATCACCTTTCACAATCAGTCATATGGTGTTATACAGAGTAGAATTCAGAGAACATAGAAACAAAGCACAAAACCAAACAATCATTTTAAAATACACAAGTACAAGTAGAATATCACAACAAAACAAATTTCACAAGGTCATATTTTCTTAAAAGCCTGAGAAAAAGTTTGAAGTTTAAAGCTGCCTTTAAAACCTTCAAAGGAGTCTGCAAAACGCAATGATGCAGGAAGATCATCGCACAGCCTCGGGGCAACAACTTGAAATGCCCAATCACAGTTTTTAATCTTTTTTAATGATTTACTACAAAATCACTGTAAAAACAAGACACCGCTAAATGTGTGGGCAGGGGCAAGTGGAGATATTGTTGTTGCCGTTTAATTTTAAATTCCATGATGGACTCAGAAGTTAGAGGGAATTACGGAAAATGCAGAATGCACAGGTGTCACACATGGAGGAGCTGAGAGCAGGACAATAGCTGCCCAAGCTAATTACGGACAAAGGGCAGGCTGGTCTGCGGTTCTGCAGATAAGGACTTAACCTGTGAAAGGTCACTGTTTCAAATTCCATGGCTGGCAGAGTTCAGTTACCCTTGGGACCTTAATTGAGGTCCTTAATGCCAATTGTTCCAGGTGCAGTGGCTGACCCTGCTCTCTGATTCATGTCTGTGTTGCTTTAGATGGAAGCATCAGATAAATAAATGTAACGTAAACATGAATGTAGCTGTCTGGGTGTAATCCTAACGTATACCACTGGGTGGCACCTGACTCTCTTAGGCAATAACAGCAAAAATGCTTTGAAACTTAGTAGCAGCCAGGGACGGATTACGGACCGGGCCAGCGGGGCCGCTGCCCAGGGGCCCTTGGGGTGCAGGGGGCCCATGGGGCCCCT
>JABFDZ020000109.1:6904462-6936523 GCA_019775955.2 Pollimyrus isidori
CATCATTCTGCTTTTACAACACGGCAAGCCGCACTAGTTTGGATCCACAAGTGGCATGATGACGTAGCAACTAGCCATCCCAGACAATGCTGGCGTTTTTTGTATTTTTTAAGGGGGGGGGGCCCTCGCAAACATTTTGCCCAGGGGCCCACGCAACCCATAATCCGTCCCTGGTAGCAGCTAATGTAATTTGAATTTATAATCTGCTGTAGCAAAACCGGGCTAATTACAACGCATTCCTGTTGTGCTCCGAAATAAACTATTGAAGGTCTGCTAATGGAAGGAATCAATAGCACCACGTCGGTCCTAGCTGTATTTCATATATCATTTGCTGCAAGAACTATAAAATAAGCAGATGTTTTTTTATTAATCTCAATCCTGGGAAAGAGGGTTTAGCAAATAATCCCAAACCGGCTCCTCTATGTGAATGCTGCTAAAATGATGAATAATAACTAAACAATCACTGAAAGTCTACAGTATGACCTTTCTGGGCTTCATGGTCTAGCTATTGCCAAATCCTGGGGATTCATGGCAAGAACCGCTTCAAAACTATTTATATACTCCCACCTAGTATATATGTGTGCGCTCAGAAACACTCAGCATTTATTGGCCCGTATTGCTCGTGATTTTTACTTTGTTTGAATGGGCAGCTTAATATGCAGAGCTATGCTGGTGTGTCTTGAATCTATTTCAGGGACACACCTAATTTCATTGTACATTTGTGCAATACAAAAGGGATCCTATTGTACATGGTAGCATGATCACACAGGTTATGCCAGCTTAGGCTATACGACCACATGTCCAAGGCAGGATTTAGATTACGTGTATTTCCAGTGTATTTCCATTTAGCAAGGGTGTAACAGTACACTAAACTCATGGTTTAGTACAAACCTTGGTTTTCTGTTCATTGTTCGGTGCAATTTCGGTACAGCAGGAAAACAGAATTTGCTTTGAAATTATTTGTTATTAAAAACCACAAACACAACTGGGGACAATTGCAATACAACGGCAACACATCTGTCAACTAGGGCACTTATTTGCACATTGCGATATGTGAATATATGTGAATATTTTTTTAAAGTATATACTGTATATTTATAGCATTATAACAAACTGTGATAATAAAGTAAATCCCATGTTCTCTACCAATGAGTACTGTCACATATCTGTAGAGATAAATACCCCTATAGCCTATACTTACTGTATTTTTCGACCGAGGCTGAATTTCCTGGAAAAAGTGATTTAAAATTCTTGAGGAGACTAACTTTTCAGCCACTGTCTCTCACAGCTGCGCTGCTCCAGCGAGGACTATCTAAGGTCTTTTCTTCAGCGGCCAGTATGAACAACAATAAGTATCTCATCTGACCCCCTCTCTCCCACTTAGTCGCCAGTACACTTACTTGTGTGATATTAAAATTATTCTGAACATTGCAAATTAGTTTTATTGTACTGTATTCTTTGTACAACATTGTGCTCTGTGTCTATTGCATATGTACAGCCCCTTTTTGTGTGCTGCTGTGACGTTTTGGAATTTCCTTCGAGATTAGTACAGTACTACTATTCCTACTACTAACTTGCAGACGTTGTTTTTGGCCACACTGGTCGATTGTCTTTCAAGTAAAACTTAAGTGATCGACTTGTTTTTTGAATAGTTGAGAATTTTTGTGGCTGCAATAATGTCTTTTTCTTTTAAGTAAATTAATTACCCGGCATACACAGTCGTTAATATTGCCATCTCCAAACTCATAAAGCAATGCAATTGCTTTTTGCATCCATTTCCATGCCAAATCCCCTTTTCAGCAATCTGCTGATGGTGGCTTTTTGTTGTTCTTCAAGAACAGGAGTCAGTTAGTCTTAACGTACTGTATGGCTTACAAGAACCAGGTTGTTCCTGAACTCTACTGATAATTGACACTATAGTTACAGTACAGTTCCAGCTCATAATTACAGTGTAGTCCCGGCTCACTTAGACTTTCTACTGCAGAAGGGTCAGCTCGGTAAAGGCGTTGCCAGGTTTGGACAGCAGCACTGACTTTTAACTCCAGTGACGCTTATTTACTGTTCACACTGAGTACAACATGATTTACTATGTGTTAATTTCCAGTAGCGCGTCTCTGGAAACTGGTGTGTTACTTGAGCATCAAACACTAGTGGAATTGGCATTATTTTGCGTAAATTTGCATAGCAAATTCATTCTCTTCAGCTGTTCCATAGTACTTTCACAAGAAGGAGATTGTTGTCGAGAACCAAGTTCTCAGGAATGCATAAATATATCATGATTTGTGATACTACTAATAATGAGTAATATAGAGAATAGCCTATTTTTTTCTTCAGATAATATATGCATATCAACACAGATCACCAGTTCGTTCTTGTCTCTGTGCATTTTGACCAATCAGGTGGTGATGCAACGAGCTCGATTTGGTCACGCTTTTGGTCCTGCTTACTAGCACAAGTACAGGTTGGGCATGGATCACATAATTCACAATGGAAATCTGTTTCTTCGCATTTTGGTTTGGGTACGGCTCAGTTCCTGGTGGCAGTGGAAAAGCACCAAAAGTCACACTTGATTAAAATCACCCAAATTATAATCAGCCTTTCTGGAACTGAAAATTGTGTTTATGTTGCGTTGGGTTTATTCAAGGCGATTATAATGAGATTTAAATTCACACCCACTTTCTGGAATACCCCCCAAGTCTCCAAGCTGGCCTGCTCCGGCTGCCCTTATTTAAATCTCGGTAACATTTTACTTCAGCCCATGTTTTTAGTCATTTATACACACATTACAATGCATTCATGAAGAATTTAAATCATGGATATAATTATTTATAGAAAGACATAACACACGATAGCCATGTTTATTATGCATTATGACTGCCATATCTATAACTATAGCCACCTTCATATTGCATTACATTGGTCGGTATAAGCATCAAGAATACTTTGTACTGCATTATAGTTGAGACCTTGATACAGCATTCATAATGCATAATAAACATGGCTACAATGTGTTTATAGCCATGTTTTTAATGGTTATGAATGCATCATAATTTGCTCTGAAAGTGTTACCAAAATATTTATTAAAAAGGTCTATTTAAAGCTGATTGTTGTTCTTTTAACTCTTTATTTTGCAATTAAAAACCTTCAGATTGCTGGTTTTGTTTCCTCAGTGTGTTAATCTTTTTTACAGTGATTCACATCTGCTATGATTTACTGTGCAGTTTATTCATGTTGAAGTTCACATGGGAACACTTTAAACACTGAACAGGTTCTATTGGCTCACTGTCTCCATGAGACCTTCCTTATGCTTCTCTCTTGCAGATGGGGAAGTTTCCTTTTTTTTTTTACCTTTTCTTAAGATTACATCTACAGCCTCTAGTTCTCAGAGTGTTACACAATGGAAGTGCCGCAGAATGCATTAACTGTGGCATACTCTGGGGCAATTCTCTTTTGAGATAATCTTTCATATGACCCACAGTTTAGAAAAAGAGCCCATGAGTATTCTAGGGAGTATCGAAACAATCCTCTTCTGAAAACTGTAGCCTCAACATGCTCAACCTACACATATTGTTTGAGAAAGAGATGCAGTTATGCCTATATGTCCCAGTGCCAAAATACAAACTACCAGTTTCAGTTAACCCTTAGCTCAGATTTCATTCTTTCATGGAACACAAATGGACTGCCAGCACACAAGCTGTGCTAACAGAGCATCTGTACAGATTTCGTCACAAGACATTAGGAGTAATGCAAGAACTTTTTCATATTCTGATCTTAAATCCCTCTTATATTTTGTGGATTTGTACTGGTGTGCCATTACAGTAAACACATCTAACTTTAGAAAACTGCATAGGTACCTTGCATAAATATGCTGAATGCCACCAATGTGTACTAATACAGCAAGCGTGCACAAGAATTGGAAATTAGCTAACTTAATACCCCAACAATACCATATAAGGCTATGTGTTCTGCCCCATATGTCAGGATGTGTTCATTCATGAAAATGGCATTAAAGGTGAAAAAAAATACTTTATGAATTCAGAGACTGAAATCCAGCCTTTGGAGATCCGTAAATAAAAATACTAACACTACTTAAGGCCATGTTTTTTTGTAATTTACTAACACACTCCTAACAAAAAAAAATGTATTCATAAATTGATATAAACATGGCTATAACTATGTATAAAAATTAGCAATATATTATAACCGTGTTTATTATGTTTTATGAACGAAGCTCTCATCTATAATGCACTATACAGTAGATACCTTCATAATGCATTATAATGGTTGGTATAAGCATTAAGAATGGTTTCTACTGCTTTATTAAGGTATCTATAGTATTATATAGATAACAGCTTCATAAAGCATTCATAATGTATAATACACATGGCTATAATGTGTAAAGTCTTTTTATAAATATTTATATCCATGTTTATAATGCTTTATGAATGCATTATCATTTGAATGTGTTTGTAAATTACTTTAAAAAATAGCCTTGAGTAAAGAGTTACTCATCAGTGGAATCAAGGGACCTTGAATTAATTAGTGCATATTTTAAGTTGATTTCATATTGATATTGTTCTGTTATAGGGACCGAGGAACTGCATGAGGCTATGGGCAATTCTGGGCCAGAAACACCATCATTAGAGGAATGCACTGATATCATCCATATAGTGATCAACACAAAGCCAAAAAGGGGATAGGTTTGTTGATCTAGAGGGGTTTCAAAGGTTATTAATTTAGGTTAGTTGTGGCCTCGTTTTAGAAGGGGCCCCTGGTCTTCAGTCCAGGCGAGCCCATGCATTAAAGTGCCCCTGTCCTGGGGTGAACAAAGCAGGTGCTAACTGAATGCCCTGGAGCAGCACTCAGGACATAGATCATTAGCTTTTATGGCTCAAAACAAAGGGTGTTGACATTCAATAGAAACACTTCTGCTATTCAAACAGCAGATTGCAACAGTTTTAATTACTGTATTACAGGATGATCAAAGACGTAAATATACCATCATATTTGCATCCTGGGTTCAAATTTAACCGCTTTATGATCATTGTATAACAACAAAATTACTTTTATGTACGGAATTATGTGAGTGCAATAAACAGAATAAGGAAATAAGGAAATAAATGTTGAATAAGAAAGTGAAATAAATTCAAATAAAAATAAAACAATAAGGAAAAGTAATTTAAAATAAAGTGATAATTTAATTCATGCTTTTATTTTTACCGGATTGCTTTTAATTTTACTGTATTGCTTTTGCCATGTTGCTTATACTTTATTTGATTATTTTACATTTACCGTGTCACTTTTAATTTTATGGTATTGCTTTTTAAAAAGGGGCAGGCTGTTAATCAACTGGCTTGAGGCACGCCAACCTACCCAGGCTGAGTAGTCAACTCCAGTACACATGAATTCTGCATTAGACTTCTTTTCTATTTTTCAATTTTGTGCTCAAATCAAAAATGGATAGAAAGCGCTCACATTCTATTTTGTTTTTTTTTTTCATCCAACACAAGAGGTGTTACCTTTGTGTGTGAAGTTACTTGCATATCCCACAATACATTGAAACAGGGGCACATTTTACTAAAGGCACTTATTTTCACACTGCAGAAACTGTTTCTGGAACCAGAATCTTTCTCTAGAACCAGGGACTTTTGTCATGTTTACACCGCAGGAACCTGATTTGATTGTAGTTCCTTGGAGGCATTTCTGGAAACCTTTCCAGTAGGCATCTCTACTCCAGACTAGGTCGACCTAATGGTGAGGCACAAAGATTAAATTGCTGATTGCTTGACGACAGGAACCAGCGTTTACTTGGAAATTATGTGGAAGTGCAGGGAAAGAAAGCAGCAGAAGAAAAATTGAGCAGATGGAACTATCTTTGTACCTCAGTAACATTTTTAATGCATGATTTAAATTTTTGTTTTTGCTTTTGTCTCCATATATCCATCTATAACCAATATACTTTAGTCCAGGGTTCACCAACATGGTGCCCACGGGCACCAGGATTCCCCCAAGGGCCACATGAGTCGCCCGCGGACCTGTTCAAAGAATAGCACAACTCACCAGTGAGCAGCATCTAAAATTTATTTTTATCCTGTTGCTATTCTTCTTGATCACATTTGCATTTATATAGATTTGAAAATAACAATATCTAAAAAAAAATCATTTAAAACGTTTATACACAAAGTTTAAAAAAATCATATGTATCTTCACTTAGAGTTTTAGTCATTAATAATAATGTATAACTGAAGGTAAACTGAGCAAATTTGTTATTTAAGAAGAGTGTATCAAACTGTTAGCCATTCATAAGGCTCAGTACTTGTGAAGTAGCTCTCAGTTTCAAAAAGGTTGGTGACTCCTGCTTTAGTCTCATATGAAACTTGCCAGATCTAAGAAGAATTCTAAATATATGTGAGGAGTCATACAAGTAAAGTAAATTATGAATAAAAACCTGTGTCCTGCCTTGATGGCTATCGATGCCCCTAATAACTAACAAATAACTAGCTAACATGTCTGTCTGGGTTAAATTGATCACTATATGCAGATGATCCTTATAACCAATTTTTTATTTATGTCTCAGACATATTACCATCTAAGTGACATTAGTATATTTATTACATGAATATACTGTAATAAAATGGACAGAGTCACTATTTACTAAATTTTATTGATTAAAAAAAAAAACAGTACAGACGCTCCTCAACTTACGAATGAGATATGTCCCGAATGGCTGTTCGTAACTTGAAATGTTCGTAAGTCATTATTCATCATCATTTTAAGGGTATATGCGAGTACAAAGAACTAGGATGCTGGGAGTAGCGGCCAGAAGTCATATACCTAAAACATAGCTCATTATAGTTTCGCTGCTTGACTTTCTTAGTTTATCATAAGCTTTGACGAGTCTGTATTTGTCACTGAGAGAAAATGCCTTTTTCCCATCATGTTTTCTGTGCACACAACATTAGCCTCAGGAAGCTATTCAGAGGTAGATGGGTCACCGCAAGGCAAAGTAGGGCAGTAAAAGTAAAGTACAAAGAAAAAATAAGCATAATATGAAAGTTACATGATGTGAATTGTCCCCCAAAATTTTATGATTATTTTACACTTCACAGGACGTGTCTGTGTCATTTAGGTTTATATTTATTAGTCCATAAATTAAATCTGTCTTTTGTACTTTATACAGATACTGTGCAGTTCTTAATGGTAATGGAAAAGTGATTGAGATCTCGCAAACCTTTCCAAAAGGGCAGCATGATAAATGTGAACGCAATCCGGAAAAGCAAAGCAATATGGCAGAATTAAAAGCAACCTGGTAAAATTAAAAGTAATACAGCAAAATTAAAAGCAATAAAAAACACATTTATTTAATTGCTGCCTTATCTTAATTTATTTTCCTTTTAATGTTATTTTTATTTGTATTCATTTCACTTTCTTATTGAACATTTATTTCCTTATTCTTTTACAGATTTAATCTTTTATTTGGCACTCCTGTGACTCCATATGCCATACATATGTTGTGTTCGATTAACCAGAACAAATCATTATTGCACCAGTGTACAGCAACATAGGTCATTATCACACATAGTAGTAAACAGTGTGTTGCACATTACCAACATAGTTTATTGTACATATTTAGTGAGAGGTTATCTCAGACTAATGGGTTACAGAGTTCAGCAGGTTTATGGCTGTTGGGGTAAAAGCTATTTTTAGTCTGTTTGTACAGTATGTAAACCGATTGATTTGAGCTGCTACCCCTAATGGGAGGGGCTTAAACAAAGAATACCTGGAATGAGTGCTGTCCTTAATTTAAGGTTATAAGTTTATATTCTTCAGTGATACCACACCTATAAGCTGTTTTATGTTTAAAAGAGTGCAGTCATAATTATCATCTGCATGAAAGTGACAATAAATGACAGATGAGTGCACAGTACACAGTACTGCCATGGTTTTAATTGGCTTGTTGTGAAAATTCAGACAAATTATAAAACAGGTGAACATAAGCCTCATCTTTTGTCTGCTGCCCTTCTTACAGGTTGCAAAAAAACGAACACCGTCTTCCATGTTTCTGCCTGAACAATCTGCAAGAGCAGCCTTTCACACAGCAATCCCGACCTATCATGATGACAAATGCTGATAATTAAATAAAATGAAGACAATGTAGCATTACCACAACCAGCCTTGTGAAGAGCACCCAACAATGGTTGAATGCTTGACATGATGGTTGAGGCAGAGATGGTTTCGTTTGATGGTACCTACAGTGCCCTCCACAACTATTGGCACCTCTTGCAAAGGTTTGTAAAAAGGGTTCGAAAAAAAAAATCTATGTTTTGGTGAAGTAGCTTCATGTCACACTAAAAAACTTAGGAAAATCCAACTTTTTACTTAAATAAATTTAATCAAAGAAACTCAAATCCTTCATCAAGAAATAATTAGTGTCACAATTACTGGCAACCCAGCATTTAATACTATGTACTACCTCATTTTGACAGTATAACAGCACTGAGTCTTTTCCTATAACATTTTGCACATGCACTGCAACTGGGAAGTGTTCACTGTTCTGTGTAGCTTGGAATCTTGGGAGGAATATTTAATTTTAGGAGGTTGTGGGAGAAACTCATTATACTGTATGGGCAAAACAAGTAGGATAAATAGTAGGGTTATGGTACAATAATACTGTGTGCTATTATATAAATGAAGAGGCTCCAAAACCCAGACTGAAGTAAGCAGTTGTAAAATGGACTCAAAACATGATTTGCTACATTCAAAATATTTTACTACCCTTTAACATTCATGAATATAATAAGATCTATAGATATTCCTTCATAAATATGAGATGAAATGTTATATACTGTAAAACTAGTGGAAGAATAAACATTTGCTGTTGCATTTGGCACCCCTTAATGGTGTGATTTGCAAACCATCCTTGATGCACACGCCTTGTGCCAGATCCTGGCAGAATCTAACGCTGACTGAATAAACACTAACTGAAGATGCAGGGCAATAAATTATGAGGAATTAGCCACTACATCAAAAAAATAAGGGTAATGTGACCTTAGCTAATCTAACTTGGTTTAAGAAAAAAAATGGTATTGCTGCTAATTCAGTTACAAGCTATGCAAAGTTAATGTTTGCATAACATGCATGTAAATATTTTAACAACATTGAACACCTGTTATGTTATTTGTTTGATTTATATGTAAATAGTCACAATTTTGTATATTTCATTAGAATGAGATACTAAGAGCCCCATTTAACCAAAATGCAGCTGTGAATTCTGTGTTACTGTATGCATACATAGTTGCCACTTGGCACACATAAACTGCTTAGTGACCATCGTATTAGGTACACTTGTCTAATCCCAAGTAGGACTCACATTTCCCTGCAAGCATAGATGAGCTTTGCGTTCAGATAAGCTATTCTGCATTTGTGATCCTCCTGGTAGCTTTAATGAGTCTGACCTCTTTCATCGTCCAGACACTGTGGTGCATAAAAAATCCCAGGATGTCCCGTCTGTCCACGTCAACAAGCCAGTAAAACCCTGGCCACTTGTTGTATATCGGAAAACCCTTTTTTAATGTCTTTTTACAGACCTCACTCCCCTTTTGTGTGTACACCCGTCAGTGCTGAATTAGTGCTGCAAGTAGAGCATAAAAAAACACTGCACACTTTTGCAGCTTCGAGTAAGTTTATGTTATTTAAAAATTATATGTATTTATGAATTTATAATTGCTCTGGAACAATCTGGAAAGTAGATATTTAATATGCACTTTATTATTTATAAGAGCCAAAAAACACATACATTCAGTTGCATATAAACTACGCCCTACTTCATTTCCAACAATACCAAACTCAGCTTCAGATTTATATTGCTAAGCTAATGATTTATGGTGTCTTTGACATACTGTGCTTTCAGCTTTTCATATCCAGTGAAAAAAAGCGACGACTGAAGACAAAGTAAAAAAAAAGGTAAAGTCTAGGCCTGTGGTGTCTTTTATGAAGCTGTTTCTTTGGAACTATTTTTTTTACTACAGTAATTTCTAAAGTACTATTTTCAAAGTTCTTTTGTGATTGATGGCTACACTGTTTTTCATAATTGACCTCCGCCAAAGAAGCCTTTAGTAATGGCTATATGATGCATATGGCTAATGTTGTTAAAACCTTTAATTAATATTAATAATCTCGATTTTTTTTTTGGTTGCAGGGTGTTGTGTGGCCAGGTGACAGCCTTGCATAATTCCCATAACTTCTGAAAGGTTTTACAATGCGTGGTTTTACAAAAGGCATTCTGGAGTTTGGGTGGAACGGTTCGCTGTCAGCGATTAACAACAGGCCTCTGGCGAGACCACAGGGGTTTCTGCTCAGGAGAGACACTCGACATCGAGTGAGCACTATTAAAAACAAGCAAAAATGTTACACACTTAGTAATTTTACGCTTAGTAACTTGTCTTGTGTCACAGGTGCAGCAATTTGGATGACTGCTGTGAAACATAAAATAGGATTTTCATATTCTTTAAACAGATTTTGTTTTTTAAACGTATATGTACATATAAAATTATTTAATGAACTAAACCACACTTATGTTCAAATAACACATTCCTCACTATTAAATAAATCGAGCGATTTG
Source organism: Pollimyrus isidori (assembly GCA_019775955.2). Classification (NCBI taxonomy): domain Eukaryota; kingdom Metazoa; phylum Chordata; class Actinopteri; order Osteoglossiformes; family Mormyridae; genus Pollimyrus; species Pollimyrus isidori. Next base: position 6,915,084 of record JABFDZ020000109.1, read on the forward strand.
ACACATACCTTAAAACAACAATTCAAAACAAACTCCATCTAGAAAGCTTAAACGGTAAAAAATAGGTTTAAGATATTAATATGAATCCTGGACACAAGAGACTTACTAAAAGTACATTTTTAAAAATGTATGTTCAGAGTGTTTCACTTTTTACATGTGATAAATTAAGATGCATGCAGAGTACTGTATATGACAGAAGAATGTTTGCTTCACATGACATTCTGGAGTTATTGTCGGGTGTGGTGGAATTGTCCTATCAGGCCTGGCATATCATTCATAATGCTGAGCCCAGATTTTTAAACATGATTTATTTCAAAGTCCCATTGTGGCAGATTGCCAGTCATATTGTTGACAAATGAAAATGAATATGAAAGGTCAAACAAGGAGATCTAATGAATGCCAGCGTCTTCAATTACATTGATCCAGATTTTATATACTGTAAAGAGTAAGTCTAACCCACTGGCCTGGTCTCCCAGCCAGATCTGTCAGCTTCAGAGTTGATGGAACCGACGGCCAAGAGATGGGCTTTGCCCAATCACCGTTCCCTCACCAAATAAACACTTGTGTCAACTATCTATTGAGGTCTCCTTGGTTGAACTTAGAAATGTTCATGTGCAGTTTTGTGCACCACCTACAGCTGTGGGAAAAATTAAGAGACCACTGTACATGTAAAAAAAAAATCTACATTTTTAAATCTAGGTTTAGTTGTGGTTCTGCTGGCAGAAGGCTACGCTGAGCAGAACGCTGGGTTGCTTCCAGGTTCAAAATTTTTGAGACATCAGTGCACAAGAATAAGGTGAAGCTGGAGACACTGGAAATGATTAGAAACCAACCTGGTGAAGGGAAGCTGTGACGTTCTAATGCCAGAGAAGGCCACTAACTTATCCAACAGATTCTCATGAATCATAGGATAACATCTAGTGACCTTCAAAAGGAATTAAGGGAAACATACAGTGCAGGTGTGAGGTGCACTGCTAGGACAGTGTGTATCAGGCTCCTAGAAGCAGGACTGAAGTCCCATAAAGGAAATAAGAATCCCTTAATTAACGAGAAACTAAGAAGAACCAGGCTGTAGTTTGGATACAGTGTGTGTGTATGTGTGTGTGTGTATGATTGTTTGTCTGCCCTGAGTTTCCTGAGATAGCGTCCATACTCACTAAAACCCTGCACTATACATATGCCTGGAAGATAGATGAAAAAGTAAATTACACTTATGGAAGATTGGATACTCTATACCAGATTTAATTATCTTCGTCCCATCCATCCTTTTTCTGTCATCTTGATCAAGTTATGGGGACATTTGATTTTGGGGAAGGGAGTTAAGAACGTCTAAGCTTTTATGATAAAATATTGGAATTATAATACAGCATTTTGTACTTTGGATTTCCCCAGAAATTTGTTTTAATATGTATATGTTTGTGAAAGTTCTCACAATTATGAAAATGTAAATGTCTATGATTTCCTCATAGTACATAACTTTCAATGAATTTGTCGGCAATAGAATTAATTTCAAATTCCATTTATTCTGTGAAGTTAATATTAAATGAAACATACGGTGACGATTGGGAGACTAACGCACCGGGGCAGCGACGACAAAAGACGACAGGAGATGTGCACAAAGTTGCTTTTTCATGTCCAGTCCCGAAAAGGACCGCGCATAAAGGAACACACGGGGTGGCAGAATTTTGCAGAAACACAGGGAAGTTGCACTACGTAAAGTAAGGCACACAGACGGTGGGTAGGGTAATTCCATTCAGAATCAAGTAAGGGCCGAGTACAAACACACGTAAGGGTAACATACAGGGGCTATTTACAATATATACATTACAGCATAAAGAGGTATATATAGAGGGATTGACACGCGTACATGACTGGTACGCATTCACCTTTAAAAGCGATACGTACGGCAATCGATTAACATACAGTAACAGCGCTAATACGTACTGTACGTATTTCAAGTGCATTTGCGCCGAGATAAGAAATCACCGTTAATTTTAAACTCTACACCGCAAATGACGTAAGAATTAGCATATAAAGGTTAAAATGCACGATAATTTCTTGTCATATCGGCGCAAATGCACATAAAGTAGGTACGTATTTACGCTGATACAACAACCGATTGCCGCACGTAACGCTATTAAAGGTGAATGCGTACTTGCGTGCTAGTTATGTCAATTAATTAATGTTAGGGGATTCTTAGAAATTTCCTTGCTTTCCACGAAAACACATTAAGTGAGTTTGAATAAGAGATATAGCTAAATAAATAGGAAATTGTCATTAGAAAGAATTATTATTTAAATTAAAATAATACATGTGTTCTTCAAACTTTGTTTTCATAAACTTATTTGCAGCGATTACAGCATTGTAGACCTTGGACATTCTAAAGGTCAGTTTACTGATCTGACAAGATTTCACCCTGTGCTTCCAGAAGCATCTCCCATAAATTTGATTGACTTGATGAGCACTTATTACATAGCATTCGGTCAGGCTGCCCCATAACAACCCAGTAGAGCTGAGATCTAGTGACTGTGCCGGCTGCTCCATTAAACACGGAATACCAGCTGACTGCTTCTTCCCTAAATAGTTAATTGTGCTGTTGTAGGATGACATTGGCTCAAATTAGGCACTATCCACAGGGTAGAATTTTAGAATTTAGTGATTAGTGGTGACACAAAATGTGTCCTCTTCATTTAACCAATGTGTGTCGTTGTGACATAGCAGGGGGCAGCTAATTCAGTGCCCAGGGAGCAGCGATTGGGGGCAGTACCTTGCTCTGGGTACCTTACTGGTCAGGGATTTGAAGCTGCACACTTTCAATTACACATGCACTTCCCTAACCATTAAGCCACCACTATCCACAATGGTGTGGCATGGTGTTGCAAAAAGGAGTGATAGCCTTCCTTCTTCATTTATGCAGGTTAAAAATGCCATTTACCTGCATAAATCTCCCACTTTACATCGCCAAAGCAGCCCTACACCATCATGTTGCCTCCACCATGCTTGACAGATGATGCTGGAGGAATGCTTAACGACTTTTAATTTGATCTGTGTCTCACAAACATTTTCCTTTGTGATCCAAACGCCTTAGACTTAGATTCATCTATACATAGCACCATTTTTCCAATCTTCAAGTGCCAATCTCAGTCTTAATTATCTTTTTATTTGCAAATCTGTCTACACGGTCAGCATCTCAAAGTTGCCTATTCACTGTTGACACTGGTCTTTTGCTGGTACTATTAAATGAAGCTGCCAGCTGAATACCTACGAGGCATCTGTTTCTCAAAATACATAGTGTAATATATTTACCCTCTCGCTCAATTGTGCACAGGGGCCTCCCTCTCTACTTAGTATTGTGGTTCGAGCCAGTTTGCACTGCCTTGCACAGGGATAGTACACAGCATTTTACGAGATCTTCAATATCCTGGCAATTTCTCACATGGAATAGCCTTCATTTCTCAGAACAAGAATAGACTGAGAAGAATGGCTCTTGTCTCCTCCTATTTTGACCTTGTAATTGAACTCAGAATTGCTGATGCTCCAGATACTCAGCTAGTTCAAAGGCGGCTAGTTTTATTGCCTCTTTAAAGCAGCACAATTTTCATCTATGCGAACATAATTACAAAAGGACTTTCTAAAGGTAAATTTAAAATAACAAACTTGCATTAGTAAACACAACATTCCACTAGAACACAGCACTATTTGTTACTAAAAATGAGCCTATGTACACCTACAGTATGTAGATATTCAATTACAAAACAGCAGGTTCCAGCTATGATAGTCATTTACAACATCATCAATGTCTACACGGTATTTCGGATCGATCTGATGTTATTTTAATGGACAAAAGCTTGTTATTTTCCAAAAGCAATGATGTTCCTAAGTGACCCCAAACTTTTGAATGGTAGTGTATTCTCCAAAATGTTCCAGATATCTCTTTGGATTGCGAGAACAACACCACTCCAGTTCCCAAGCCACTTGTGGGGGGCCGCCATTCCATGCGTTTGCTGTATTTTGCCTCCAGCTCACTATTAAGCTAGCTAAATAATACGACAAGGTATTGATTTTCCGGATATTCTGTACTAGTAGACCAGTCGACAAGTACAGTATATGGGTATGTGGAATGGTTACTGCAAATTGTTGAGGAAGTTTAAAAGAGGTTGAAACAGTTAAGCTGACAAACTTTGACAGACACTTAATCATACTTTTACACAAACCTTTGAAGGTGTTCTGTGGTATCTGACACCAAGACAACAACAGCAGATCTTTTGCGTTCCATTTGAATTGGGAAATGAGAATTTCAGCTAGCATTAATGTTTTCAGCAATTTGTGCTACAGTGGCTCTCCTGTGGGATCGGACTAGATAAGCTAGCTTTCGTTCTCCACGTGCATCAATTGAACCTTAGGCAGCCGTGAGCCTGTCACTGGTTCACTGCTGGATCTTCTTTGGACCACTTTTCATAGGTACTGACCACTGCATACTGGGAACTCCCTACAAGACATACTGTTGCAGTTGCCTAGCCATTGCAGTTTGGGTCTTGTCAAAGTTGCTAGCCAATCCTTGTGCTTATCCATTTTTCCTGCTTCCAACACATAAAATTTAAGAACTGGCGGTTCACTTGCTAGTAAGTAATGGTACCCATGCCAGGTGCCATCGTAAAGAGATAATCCATGCTATTAACTTCACCCGTCAGTGGTTTTAATGTTATGGCTGATCGGTTTATAAAGCTGCAGCACGTGACAAGCTTAACGATCATGGGTAGTTGCCTTAAAACTTCAGCTACCTGGCTAAAATGCTGTATGTTTCAACAAAGCGTAGCACTCCTGCAGAAATTGAGAATCGTAAGATGATATAAGCATGGCTCCTACAAAATGAAACGTCGTTCTCTAGCAGAGACAAATACTTTATCATTTATCTAGCCTTGTCAGGACCAGTCCACGCCCTGTCAGGTCTGTCATCCCATTCCTAACATTTGAGCAATAAGTGTTAAATAGCAATGACCTTCACCTGTGGCTTGTTCCCAGTCACATTGTTTAGTTGATTGTTATGGTCCGCACCTGCCCCTCACATAGCCCTCATTATAAGTGTATGTATTTGCTTACTCTTGCATCTACATGGTAGATGTAGATGTTCATGCTGTGTGCCTTGGGCCCAGTTTGTAGTTACCTGTACTAGTTCACTTGTCCCTTAAGGTTTACCCTCCTGGCTTCTAATTTTGACCTCCTTTGTTCCTTTACTTTTCTGATTCCCTGTATGTTTTATATCAGTTAATAGTCCCTTTTTGTGTGCAAAAACTGCACATGGATCATTCCTCTGTCCCCTTATCTTGGCGTGGCAATCCCCAATTTTCAGGGAATCTTTTTACCTTTACTATTCAAATCTCCGAATGCACAGTATTACATATTTGCCTAAAGACTTGTCAACTTGTCTGTAATGTGATATTATTATACTATATCACTTATGGCATTCCGGTAAAAGATGAGTTATGAGTTAAAGTATTTAAGTAGGTGCACGAAACAGACCCCAGGCTACGAGCACAGCCCTGCACCGGGGAAGTGGGTGTATAAGATGGACAGAAAACGTAAATCAAGACTGTAAGACTGTGAGAGCATGTTCATCTTTTTTATTTTCTGGTTTCACAAGATTCTCTAAACTGAGAATCTCTGAAGTAATTGACTACCTGGTAGTGAAACAGACAGCTGTGCAGATATGGTATGTTTGCTTTAACATTTGCATTTAGTGTCTGTATTGAGCAATGACTGTTAAACTGTATATTGTGTGATGCATGAATCATGCCACAAAATTAATAAAACATCCGCACATTGACAATGAACAGTTTTCTGCTAACATTAATATCAATACACAGTACGAACTACAGATTAAAAGCTTAGAGGAAGTATTGGGATGCTTGCTTCATTCAGTAAATATTGCAAATTCATTTTTTTTAACAGATCATTACTTCAATTGCTTACAAAAATGCATATCACATTAGAAATGATCGGAAGTTATCATGCAAGACATTAATTTCAAATACTAACTGAAATCCAATCATAGTTCTAAAAGAGCTGATCTGAGTTAAAGTTCATTCACAAGCATCATTGGGTGGTTTATAATTAGTAACACCTTTGTAGTAACATAAAAAACCAAACACTTGTATTTAGTGTCGCTTTGGGAGCCAATGACTATAATTGCAATTAATAACAAAATGGCAAGAAAAGAACTGAATGAGTCAGACAAAAAAAAAACAGTAAGTAAAAGTGAGCAGAAGTTTGTTTCTATAGAACTTTCCTAAGCAGGAGCTACACAGTGGTTTAGAATACATTTTAAAAGAAACTTGTTTCAGAAACAAACACCACACAACAACACTGAAAGACCAAAACCAAAACATTAAAAGAAAAAAATACTAACAAAACATAGTCACATCAACTCACTGCTATAAAAATCTAGAGAGTAAAAATATGTTTTTAGCTGCCTTAAGAAAGTGGAGAGAGAGTCAGACAGCCTAATGTGCAGAGGGAGATCATTCCATAATCTCGGGACAAGAACGGCAAAAGCGCAGTTCTCTTTTTACTTGAACTTAGTTCTAGGAACCACTAACAAATCTTGGCTAGAGGACTTTAAAGACATGGGATTTGCACGCACAGTCAACAGTTCACAAAGATTTTCAGGAACATTACCATTCATGGCCTGATAGGTTAGCAGCAGGAGTTTACAATCTATTCTAACTTTACTGGGAGCCAGAGGAGAGAAGTCAGCACCGGACTAATATGACCAAAGTGTCTAAGCCTTGTAAGAAACCAAGCTGCTGCATTTTGCACCAGTTGAAGCCATGCTGGAGTTTTCTGACTAAGGCACTTAAATAGCAAATTGCAATATTCCAGGGAAGATGATACAGTTATGAATAATTTCCTGAAAAGAAAGGGCATATCTGAGATGCAAAGTTTCTCTGGAAGAAGCAAGGTTTCACTGGTATCTTTGCACAAAGAGAAAATTTTAACTGAGAATCAAAGATAACGCCCAGGTTATAAAATTCACCTTGGATCCAAGGGGACCTCATTCAGTTTAAAAAAAGTGACATAACATCCAGGCCTTAATCGCTCCTATACACTCAGATTATCTAATATACTGACCTCATAGTTTTTTAAAAGGGAGATGAAGCGGAGTGTTATCCGCATAAAAACAATGACACTTAATAAAAAGAAAATGTCTTTGTGGAAGACGTGTGCAGATATAATAAACATTGCTTGTCACCGGACTTCTGTTATGAAACCAGTAAATTTGCAACCTTATTATGGAATTAAGCAAGCATCCTAAGACTTTCCGTGAGCACTGTATTGGCAGTATAATCTACTTTTCAACTGTATATTAGTCAAGGCCATGGGGTTGGACTGATGCCTGTCCTGTGCAGTACAGGGGACACAGCTGGGGCGTGTCAGGGTCAGCCCCTGTTGTCCTACTCTGTGCCCCTTTCCCGTTTGGCCAACAGGTGTTGCTGGTCATCCCATTATTCACGTTAGTCTTTGTTATCCTTGTCTGGCTGCTTGGCTCAATGTGTTGAGCATATGGTTGCTTGTGATCTTTGTTCTGAGTTTGAATCTTGCCTCCTCTGTTGCTCCCTAGTGTTTCATTTGAGTTTAATTCTTATATCTGATTTTGTATTTGGTTTTGTTTCTTGTGCCCCTGCTTGTGTCTTTACCTGTCTGTCATTCCCCAGTGTTTGTTTCTGTGTCCTTGGTTAGTTCTTAGTTTCCATGCTTAGTTCCTTTTGAGTTTATTAGTTACATCTGTTCCCTCCGTGTCAGATGTACCTACCTAGTTTATGTTTAGTTGTGATTTGTAGTCTTTATTTTAGTTTTTGACCCCTTGTGGTCCCTCTGGTTCTGTTTGTAGTGTTTTCGGTTTTATTTAATAAACCCTGTTTTTTGAGTTCCTGGAGCTGCCAGTGGGTCGTCCATCCCTCTTTGTGCCTGCACTATGCTGCGTTCCCGCATCAAACCCGCCCGGATCCCTGACAGGGTGAAACCTGGAAAGGATGCCAGTCCTCAGGGCACACATGCACACACAAGCACACACAAGATGGGAAACTCGGAGACACCAATTACCCTACCTGTCTCTTTGGCCTATGGGAAGAAACTGGATGTCCGTTCAGACGTGCAAACTCCACAAACACGGAGCAGAGATGAGACCGAATCCCCTGACCATGGAGGTGTGAGGCCAGCGTGCTGCCCTAAAGGACCACGTTATTGAAAATATAAGGGACCCTGGAAGTTTCCGTAGAGTGTCACCAACAACACTGCTACTGAGTTTTTGGTTTTGCTTATCGGTCAGGTTAACCTCTCTTAAAAGCACACCTTTCCGCCTCTATGCATTCACACTTTCATAGTCTTTCTGTTCCTCTCTCTGCTGTCTCCGCCCCCCAGGCACAAAAACACATTCCAATAATATGCATGTATGAGCTAAGCTGCCGGGTGGCGAGCCGCATCACGGGGTCTTCTGAGACTGCCTTCGCGCATTTAAACTGGAACACCTTCAGGCTGCACATGCACAGCGCTGCACTTGAGCAAACACAGTGACGCTGTCTGCTGAGGTGGACTACCATGCGGGCCTTTGCCAGAATATCCGCTGTGCTGTTCCTACTGTCACTGGTAAGTATGGATTATATGCCTTTTACACATATTGTGACTTTGGTGGTTTGCAAAGATCAAAAAGTCTTTTAAACAATAAACAAGAAACAGCTGAATTTGCAACTCAGTGCTCAGAACATCAGCAACCATAACAGCTGAATAGCTGTCTAGGCATAGGATTACCTGTGGTAAATAATAAGAGATATTAACCAATTGCAAGGATAAGAAGTGCTACAAAAAAGGCGATCTATAAAGAACTTCGTACAATGACAAATTTTAAATGTCTCTACACAAATGACAATTTTTAAATGACTGTTTAGAATCGGTATTTCTTAATGTTACACACACTGTTCAGTTTAACACACAAATACTACCTCATGTCCATTAAGATTCACAGTGACACAGAGTTTTTCCCAGAAAGTACTTGCAGCAGAAAAGCTGGGTATGTCTAAACACACAAATAAGACAGTTCGAGTGTGCGGTCACTCAGCCACAAGATATATTTACAGTTTGCTCCTCCCCCCAATTTACTACAAAATAGTACAATTACACACAGTCGTCGTCTTTGCTCTTGAACTTGCATGGCTCGCATTCCGTCCGTTGCCGGTCTCTCTTCTGTACTTGGCTGATTAACAGAATGTAGCTACCACATCCCTTAATACTGATTATACTGAGAAGAGAATAATTACTGTTGGCACAGCAAATCCTGATTTGAACTGGAAGAGAACACCAGCCTCTCAAAACAGTATAATCATCAGAATATATGAACATTACCAATAACACAAAACAAGAATTTTAATAAAATTACTTATTAAATAGTTCAATAACTTGAGGTATTAATTAAAGAGAATATTCTTGAGAATAGGGACAAAATCTTATTTTGGAGGAATTTTTATTTTCATTCTTCAATCACACTGGGAAAATGTATTCTAAAAGATCAAACATCTTGGCTATTAAACTTTGCAATGGGCCAAACTCCCAGTGATTTCATTTTTATCTTAAAAGACATTTTTTGTAGCTGAGAGCTTTAATTTTGTTGACTCCATCAGTCAAGCAAAAATTCCCTCCACTGAGGGAAGCAGGCCCTTTATCTATGGTCTTCACATATACAGACTCCTGGAGCCACAGGGTCAGATGGCCGTGGTGAGAGTAGGTTGTATGAGATGGGTGACACGATGAGTAGCAAGGACAGAAAGAAATATAAAAATAAGAAATATGAAAGCTATATATGAATAAACTAAATTAACATAATTAAATAACTACTAAGTAACTAGGGAAATCCCTCAACATTATAACATAAAACAGATTTATAAACCTAATAACACACAATAAGTTTACAAAAGAATTTTTCTTTTAATGAATATAACAGAAAAATCCATCTGACGGAGCTGACAGATAGTGTTGACATCATATAAAACACAAAATACTACATAACAAAATAGTACAAAACTTGGAAGCACACTGATTGCCATTTCAAACATGAATGTTATTTTGGTTGTTTCAGACCTTAACAGAACCAAATGGAAATCTTTCAGATATGACAGAGTTGACATCTTACGGAGCTGACAATATTGTTATATATATATTTTTCATTTCATTTCAGTAGCCATTTCATTTTTAAAAGTAGGTAAGAGGTCTCTTAATGTTAATCAAAATGTGCATTTTTAAACCAGATCCTTTTTTTATTTAGTTTTGGGGGGCTACGGAGTTGACACTTATGATTGAGACATACCTGATTCAATGTTATATGCATGCATGTATCAAATGAAAATGACAAAAAAAAAGAATTTCAAATAGCACTTACCAGTGCTTGGACAATATTCCCTCCTTTTTTGAAACCAGGAAGTGAGATCAGGGTCCTTAGGGTGCAGCGGATTCTTTTAATCCAGGTTAAATTATGTTTTTGTTGAAATCAGATTGCGTTAACGATAATCAGCATAACTTTAAAGAGAAACCATTTTTATCAAAATATACATTTTAAAACACAGATGATTATAATAGTGGGATAAGTTTAAAAAATGAAAGTACACCAGCAGTTATTTAAATAGCTCATACATTCCATCCATGCTAAAATACACCAAAAAAAATAATAGTACATCGATGTGTAATATTTGATTATTATTATTATTAATAATAATACTACTAATAATAATAATATGTTAGGACCAGATCTGAAAATTATATATATATATATACAGTATATACTTCCAGTCACCCAGCCAGGTTTATTTTCCATTTATTTCCATTTTTTTAGTCTTAATAAACACTTGGCAGTTGAGTCAACAACTACACATAAAAATATAAGTCAAATAAAAAAGCATTCCTTATAACATGGAAAGAGTATGTAACAGTACATGCCTGGCATCTTATTAATTGGTTGTGTGCACTGGTTAACTGTTTCATCCCTTGAAACAGAGCGATATTTAATGTTGCTAGAAATAATGCTTTGAATTTTCTCTGCTGTTATAACATTAATTAATCAAAGACAAATTTTCTTACAAATAAAGGTACTCAAATGGTGAACATACTGTAAAATTGTAAGATTTGTAAATTTTACAATTTACAAATTTTGTAAATTTATAGATGTGTTACCAAAGAATATTGAATGTATTTTTATGTTAAGTGAGTAACATGCAAATGTAGAAAATCTCAGTGTATGTAAACTTTTTACTGGTAGCATACTGTATATACGCACACACACATGGAGTACTGTGACAAAATGAAAAGAAAATGGTGTTTAAATGATCTTCTTGTTGGTGTAAAACTATGATATACTGCAACCATCCGATGCAACCATGCACTTTTTGGGCTTGACCGTCTTGTTTGCCTAATCAATAAACCATTCAATTATTTAACAAATCAAGTTAATGAAATTGATCGGTTGAACAGTCGCTATATACAGTATATACTGTATGTGTGTGTGTGTGTGTGTGTGTGTGTGTTTGCAGCAAGGTTTTTAAATCACAATATACCTGTATACATTTTAATTATTGGCGAAAAAAATACTTGTTGTAAAAGGTGCTTTTACAGATGTACATTCTACAAAATAACATAATATTTTACCAAAGAAAGGAAGGTAAAAACAAACAGTAGGCTGCTTAGGTAACACATACATATTTTATGCTGTAGCTATGGTAATGTCAGTCTCCAGATAAACTAAACACGAGAATGGTTGTTCTATCTAGCCCAGAGGCGGTCTGGAGTTGTAACTGTTTGTGCTGCATCTCAAATACGTGGCTATATACAGCAGGGTTTTAATCAAAATGACATGGAACTCTGTAATGACAGTTTAATGTTAACCGAATAACATGACTTAACTTTATAAACACCGTGTTTTTTAAATCAGTAAAAATGCAGTATTCCTTTTCTGTCAATAGCTGCTTCTCTTTAACCCTGAAATCAATTATCTATAGAACTGATAAATGTAAGTTCAATTTTGTTACATTTGCAAAATTATCACACGGATACATTTGGCACTCTGTTACGGAGTTCCTAAGGGCATAAGGTTGGAAAATACTTTTCTTGTAATTAAGAAGGCAAATAAATATTTAGCAAGAGAATGCAGCACTACGAAACCTGCAAAGTTACAAAACAATTGTGAATGTTTGCAAAAGTTTTGTGAGGGAACGTAAAACCGTAGCTAGGCAATGCAAAACTGTTATAAAGATATTTTCCAACCCTGTCCCCTGAAGGTCTCCGTATTACTTTTTTACTTGAGTTGATATGCTTTTTAGCACGCCTTCCCATGGTCTAGCGCATTATCTGAATTGTGCAACATGTACTTATCATCTTAATTAAACCTAATTAATCACCATCATATGTAAGGAAAGGATCATAGTTGTAACACTACCTTAATGATACCATGTTAATACAAAAGGAAGTAAACTCAATCCAAATGCTACATAATCCATTTAATCCATGATTTGGAAATCTACTGTTTAATCAATGTCAAATTCATTCAACGTCAGATCAAATTACATTTTTTTATACCAGAACTTGCCAGTGCTGGAGGCCTCATCATCAAACAGTCATGTCCGACAGAAGCGAGCCTGGATCATTGACTCATTCACCATTGAGGAGGAGCATAAAGGCCCATTCCCGTATCCACTGGGGAATGTAAGATTTCCTGGGCATAATTTTCATTTTCAATTCAGATGATTTAAGCTACACAAATTGCTTAAAGCTAACAATAACCGGACTTCTCGCGCGCGACTCCCTTCACGCGTGTGCTCATGTTCGACCTGTCCCCTTAGATCAGCATTCAACGTGACTACGTTGTGCACTTCATTCTCCATGGAAAGGGGGTCGACGAAGAGCCGAAGAATATCCTCAAAATCGATCCAAATACGGGGCTAATTAATGTTCACGGGAAGGTGGACTACGAGCAGTATCACGTGCTAAAGGTAAACAGCAGCTAACTCTTAGCCCAGAAACATTATTGCTCGCTCCCCAGGTTTCTCCCATGTTACGACTTTACGATGGGCATGATTATTCAGTAAATTACATGAGATATTCAACACTTTATTATAAAATAGGCTTTGAGTTAATTATTTTGCCCAGCTGTAGGCTAATGTGTTATAGGTGTTGTTATTTATATAGCATTATAAGGCTAGGCTATGACGTTTCTTAGGTTAGGTCTACTGTATTAAAATACATTTTCACCTTACTGAAGGTTTATTAGAACATAACCCTATCTTAACCCAAGGAGATTTTGTATCTGTAAAATAATAATGATGTTTGTTTCTAGCAGAAAAGAAAATACTTTATATTCTGTACATGAAAATACAGTTAAGGGAATTAAATTTAAAGTTGTCATCTTGAAACTACTAATAAAATAATAAAAATATCAATCATTATTTTAGCAAAATAATTTAGAAAAAAAGTAATATTTTGCACTGTTCTTACAGCTAACATTTGAAGCTAGAAAATCCTCTTCGGTTGTGGACACCAAGCTTGGTGTCGAGATAAATATATTGGACATAAATGACCACGCTCCAGTATTCCAAAAAAAAGTATATGAAACGACGATTGGAGAATCAATGACACAGGGTAATCATTGAAGAATCAATGATCTTCCGAATTAAGAAATATTAATATGATTGCTGTACATGCCATTACAGGTATGTTACATTTTGTACAGTTGTAGTTCATTAAATTATAACATTCCTCTTTTTTTACCTGCCAAGGTTCCAATGTTTTGACTGTACTGGCAACAGATTTTGATAAACCAGGAACCCCAAACTCAACTTTTCAATATAAGATACTTTCTGTGACCCCTAAAACCTCCGATGTTGAGTTTTTCATTGAACAAAGTGGCAAAATATCATTCAAAGGATGTTTAGACTATGAGGTAAGAGACAATTATCCATCACGTGAGGTTTTGTTGCTCCCCCATCGTATCGCAAACGTTGTTTTTAAAGTGTGCGCAAAAGTTAAAGATGCACGTGAGTCATCAAACATGTTTTTTCTGCAGAAAGCGAAGACGTACAACGTAGTGGTGGAAGCAAAAGACAATGGGGAGGTGGTGCGTCTGTCCAGCAACACCACAGTCAGCGTCAGCATAACAGACAAAAACAACCACCTGCCTACCTTTGCTGGTCGAACAGTAAGGGTCAAAGACTTGTTTTTTTTTTGTATGAACCAAAACCATCCAAAACAATATCTAAATAGCCTTTGATCCCATGTTTTTTATTTTTAATCCCATTTCCACCAATAATAACAACACAACATTTATTGTAGTGCGCTTAAAGTTGACATTTTCTTTCTTGTTACCAAAAGAGTTCTTTGGTCAAAAAGTAACATTTTTTATTTTTCTCACTCAAGTTTCACAATATTAAGCCAGATTGTTCTAGGTGTCAAAAAAGATTACTGACGCTCCCCACAAACAGAAAAGACAGGATTGGCTAGATACGACTTTCTTTGCTTGACTTCAGCTGAAAATCTGAGTCAACACTGAAACAGCTCACCATGTAATATCCTTAATAATTACTTGAGCATGCAGTCACTTGTTGGGTGATTGGTGTTTCTTTCAGGCTGTGCACACAATACTGTATGATTTCCATGGAAGCTTTAAGATTTCTCAGTCACCTATTAGGTACATTACATGATATTTGATTGATTAATGTGAAATCACACAAATAGCCATGCCCTTTTTCCTTTGTCTTTCGATTCCTTTGAGCACAACTAAACATCCATTATAAAAACATCTGTATAAGGAGTTCATTTGCCATTTGGTGCACCAGGCAAGCCCCAGTTGGTGCCTAAGGCAAGCGCCCTCTGTCTGAAATAAAGGGAAAGCGCCTTGCTAACTCAGCATCCCCTCAGAAAATGGCACCTTGTGTCGCTTAATGGGTGGAATGGCGCTGGCTTTGTTTTTTTTATATTTCAGTACCATAAAAAAAATCATCAAATAATGATATTTTCACGCCTACTTTGGGTGAAAAGGGCATTTTGATTGTGATAATCCCTCTAAAATGTATCCATAGTAACTGGCCCATGATCTGACAGGTCTATTGTCTTTCTTGAATTATCAAAACCAAAACTTAAGCTTGGATTGTGCCATTATTTCACTTCATTCTGCACTTGAGAATTTTTCTCTATTTGCTGAGCAAACCATAACACTATGACAGAGCACACAATGCAAAGCTGTTTTATTGAGATGTGTATTTGAAACTGACTCTGTTTCCCAGGGACCAGGTAGAATCAATGAGAGAGAGTCAGGAGTTTCTATTTTGCGAGTACATGTTACAGACAAGGACTCAAAAAACACTGGAGCGTGGAAGGCCAAATACACCATCCATGGGGACCAGGACAATGCCTTCAGCATCCACACTGATCCAGAAACCAATGATGGAATACTGGTCGTTGAAAAGGTAGATTTGCATGCCCACTCTTGCCAGGAATGCAAAATATACAGTGTTGCTGTGTATGTTCATGTTACGCAGGCCTAGGCAGTTACATTCTGTGGAGGGTCAAATTTGAACATCATTGTTTCAGCAGGAGCGATTTAATAATAATAATAAAAATAATACATTTTATTTATAGAGTGCTTTTCAAGGTACTCAAATACACTTACTAATGAGTGTTTTCATGTCCCATGACAGCTATGATAGATAGCATTTTTTTTTGAAGAAATTTCATTTTTACATGTCAGTATGGAAGTAGCAATTGTATTTACGATTGTATGATGAAACCCGTTTATTTTAATGTTCTTGAGGGCCAGTAAAAATATCTATTTCGCCCAAGTCTGATTTTGCACATGGCCGTACAGTGAACACTGGTGAACATTGTCCATGTTCCACAGCCCCTCGACTTTGAGACGGCGGCCAGCAGAAACCTCACCATCAGTGTGGAGAACGAGGAGCCATTCTTCTCCTGCCAGGTGCAGAGGAAGACTGAAACGGGGCTGTGGGAGGTGCTTACGACAGGAGGGGTGCCGGGGCAGGAGGGCATGCTCGCGGCGCACACTGAGGCCATAACCGTGTTTGTGGATGATGTGAACGACCCGCCAGCCTTCACGCCGCTCGTGAAAACCATCATGGTGGAAGAGAACCTAGAAGCGGGACATCTGCTCGAAACTCTCACTGCGATAGATCTGGATCGCACCTATAACAGTGAATTTGTGTAAGAATGGCGACCTGGTTGGAAATGAAAGGGGTGTATGGCAGAAGTGACAGCCAGTGTGCAAATGTGCATATCAAAGGCTTCTTTTAAAAGTACAGATGCTCCTTTACTTACAACTTCAATTTACTCCTCAACTTACAAACTTTCAGACATGCGAACGAAGAGGACTATAAGTTTAAATTGTGTTTGTTGGCCTCCCGTTTCCTGTCCACAACATCAATTTTTTTTTCTGCGCACCAATTGTGCAATAGGATAGTACTTTATTGATCCCAATAGTGCAACTTCTGTCCGCTACTCCCGCCGCACAGCAGCGTAGCGTGCGTACTCCCAGCACCCTAGTTCTTTGTACTTGAATATACCCTTAAAATTATGTTGAATAACGACTTATGAACATTTCAAGTTACGAACAACCATTTGGAACGTAACATGTTCGTAAGTAGAGGAGTGTCTGTAACAAAACTGCTATTATGTCACATATATTGATCTAAAAGAAAAAACTTCATGCATGTCAGTATACAAAACAAACAACAGTGAAAACATTTTATGCACAAATCAATGTTTGAAATGCCTATGCTTCTTATTTGCTTTATACTAATATTACATGCACACATACATGTTTCCTGTTTTAATAGGAGTTTAAATGCTTTCATCAGATAATTTATTATTAATCGACAAAATACGGTATTTTTTACTTTGTTTCAAATGTCTTTATTACTAACTTGGTTAAATTGATTCTGTTCTGTTTACACCTGTCATTTTGTTTCAGGTATAAGATAGCAAATGATCCAGGTAATTGGGTGACTGTGAATCCAAAAACTGGGCAAATTACGACTGCGAAGACACTGGATCGAGAGTCGCCTTACGTTGTGAATAGCACCTACACTGTAACCGTGTACGCAATAGATAATGGTAAGAACCTGCTCCTGCAGATATGGCTCTGTGAGGTATCTCACCACACCCTACTGGGAAATATTTATTTTTGCACAAAGCCTTTGAATGCCTGTCATGTGTGACCAGCTGTGCCTCTTGGGAGTTCATCAAACAGAGAGCAATAGCATGTAATTCCACCTAAACAGCCGCTGAAAGGTCGCTCCCCCCCCTGTTCACACACCCCTGCCCTTCTTGTTCGGCGGCGTCCCTCCACCGCCTCAGGCAAGCCGCCAATGACGGGCACAGGATCCCTCATCATCCACCTGAAGGACCAGAATGACAACGTGCCGGAGTTGCTCCAGCACGCAGTGGACATGTGCCTGTCGGACGGGCCCACGGCGGTACAGATCGCCGCCCATGACCGGGACCAGGACCCTTTTGCCGGGCCCTATCTCTTTGAGCTGCAAGGTGACGTCAAGGGCAAATGGCACCTTGATCCTTACCACGGTAATGGGATAACTCGCGTGGAACGCGTTTCCGATAGCAAAACAAGTACTCATGGTTATCTAAGCGCTTTTCTAATTAACATCAGCTGGTATGGAAAGAGTGCGTAACAAAACAAGAGTCCTATCAAAATAGAGAGTTTAATGATCAATTAGATGACTTTGGATTTTTAATGCCCAAACTAAATTAATTTAAAATGACTTTTAATCTTTTTTTAACCTGACACCCTTCTTCATACATAATTTTGGGAAATAGTCAGAATATTGTAACTTAGCGTATGAAACATTATAGAAAATATTATAATCTTACTGAATATTATTCGACATTAGCTAAAAGGACCACATTTAGCTAGTATCATTGTCTGTATTTGCTCAGTGTCACTGAACACAAGAAAGCAGAGATCACTAATGTGTTAGTTGTACGACACGAAGTGTTGTGCTTCCTGCAGGGGAGAACGCCACCCTGGTGAGGGAGAAGACGGTGTACGCTGGACCGCACGAGCTGCAGCTCAAGGTCTTCGACACGCAGGGTCACGGGTCCCTGCAGAACCTCTCAGTCACCGTGTGCGACTGCACCACCTCGCCCAACTGCCAGATGCAACGCGTAGTCGCATCGCGGGTCACGAGCAGTGCACTCGGGGTCATGTTCATTGTGCCACTTCTGTTACTGGGTAAGATAATATAAAAAAATACCGGTGCAACTCATATCGGGCTCCCAATCAAACCATACACCTGATTTTCGGTTGGGAAATTCATTTGCCTTTTGATGTGCTGGCATCTTGTTCTCGTTGCTCCCTGCCTTGAGAACTGTAAGATGCTCCCTGCTTACCATGTATGGAACAAGCCTTTATGGATGAATTGAAACTGGATTGATTGTAAACAATCTGTTGTCATATGTGTAAAAATGTGTAGGTGTGCAGTTTTTTTTTGCACACTATCATTCATAAAAAACAGGAAATATGCATTCTTAAAAGAGAAAGTAGGATCCCATCGATTTTTTTTTCAATTTAATTACATTTATGAGTGATTATCCATCAGCTGCTTGGCTAATATAGGGTTAAAAAGTACATGAGTATTATCCCACAAAGCAAAGGGCAGAAAGCAGGGAACTTCCTGCATGTGTAAAATATATCATGATAAATATAACAATGAAAGTTAGTGTAGGTTCAAAGGCTGCTTAATTAAAGCACTGCATTGTTTGATATTTTTATTACCCAGTTCTCACATTTTGTAAAGCTTCAGTCACATGTCTGTCTCACACTCTATCTATCCATCAATTTTCCACCAGTGACTGCTTCATTCTTTTTTAAAAATAAGGCTTATTTCGCCCTCTAGAGGTTAGTCACTGAACTTAGAAACTTCAAGATGTGCTGTGCATTAATATCGAATTGTTTCCTTTTCGGCTTCTCATTTACGT
Organism: Pollimyrus isidori; assembly: GCA_019775955.2. Taxonomy (NCBI): domain Eukaryota; kingdom Metazoa; phylum Chordata; class Actinopteri; order Osteoglossiformes; family Mormyridae; genus Pollimyrus; species Pollimyrus isidori. Next base: position 6,934,119 of record JABFDZ020000109.1, read on the forward strand.
TCAGCTGTGTTTGGCAGAAACATATTTAATCACATTAATGTTTTGTTTAAGGTATCCTGCTCCTGGCCTCGTTATTATCTTGCAAGAATGAAAAACCAGTCATGCAAGTTGACCACGCCACTGAAGAGTACTTGATTTCGTCCAATACTGAGACACCGGGAACAGATTGCCCGGTAATTACATATTAAATTGCTTGCCATCCATCCATCCATCCATCCATCCATCCATCCATCCTTCCTTCCTTCCTTCCTTCCTTTCTTTCCGGGACTATTCAAGTCACGGTCCTAAAACGCCAGGTTTGCTTATCTTCCAGCTTTTCTTTACCTGTGAGCCAGGTGTGAAGCCTCTGACCAATCATACTCAGAAGTAAATATCAAACTATCTACCTGGGAGAACTGACAACATGGCCTGGATTTGGAATCAAGGGCCAGATTTGAAGAGTTTTGCTCTACATCATCAAGACATGGGATATGTATTATACAACATTGTTACTCATATTGTTTTGTAATCCATACAGATTCCTAATGAATTTACCCAAGTACACAATGATCAGGTGGACCACATTTCCAACGGTGTGACTTTGCAGAAGGTGCAAAACAGCCAGCAGGTAAACTGCAAAATGTAGCGCCGTTATTAGAAGTCCATCACCTGTCATAAGCTGTGCATTAACTTGAAAAGTATGTATTTTTTGCAGTGCGCGGTACAATCCACCATTCAAGGGCAATCAAATTTCTTACACATGGGTGGGACATTTTTCCAGCAGCTACCGAGAAAGACTTTGAACAGGGTATGTGAATAAATGCACCTGACTGGCTTCCAATTATACCTAATTATGACACACCCAAGCAGTTAACCCTTCCCTTTGCAGAGCATGAGCAGTAGGTCGCACATGAAAAGTGGAGTCTACCAGGTATGTCACACAACTAAACTACAATTAGTTCTTCTTCCACACGTTATTATTATTTAGTCACCTCTACATTATCGTGAGAGTGGCAAGACAATTTGCATAAGTTTGGTCTCTTGTGTTTATGGTCTGGAACAGAACTCAGCGCTAAGAAGATCTTTGTCTACATCGAGAGAAAATTATACTAAAGGGAGACACATAGACTTGAGTTCCATTATTAATCAGGTGAGTCAATTTAGAGCCATGACAAAAAGTGTTTCTGTTTACACTTTTTATTGTCAGTAAGTGCAGCTGTGCAAGGTGTCAGTTACCTGACTCTTTGCCCCAGTGATTCGGTTGCTTTATTTTTTAAGCCTCTGTGGCCACACATTTCATTCCTTCACTTGCAGAAGATGTATTCCATTCAAGCTCATGAGGAACTGTGGGATGACCTCCCTAAGCTCTACGCCTATGAGGGCGACGAACCGAGTCACTGCCAGTTGGACTGCATCTCTATTCCTGATAGCGAATTCACTTCTGACATGCTTCAGGACCTGGGTCCCAGGTTTAATGGGTTAGCCGCTGTGAGTAGGCCAACATACGATTCCAGATAGGGTCCACAGATAGGGTCCACTTTGACCCCAACCTACCACAAGCAAGATCCCAGCCTACCAGCAAAGCTACTTTTTTGGAAGCGTGCAGTGATATGTTAAGGTATATAAAGAGCAGAGTTGGACATGAACTAGGTGTGGGAATCCCACCAGCTGGAATAGCAAAGAGAACCACATGACACTGTTTATTATGGAGAGAGTTTCTGTCTTTGGGGTGACAAAATTAGACAGGTGTAGGGTCAATTTAAGAAGGGTGGAAGATGAAGATCAAAACATATATATAAAAAAAAGGTAAGGGTGATAACTCCAACCAAACCATACCGAAATCTCTGCTCTGCATTTCTGTTTTGGATGTCTTTTTTTTTTATTGGCCGATTTTTCTGTGGTTTGTGGATGGTTGGAGCACAAGGCCAAACATTTATAGGGTCAACAAAACAGGGGACAGATTAACTGAATCCATGCAACACACCAGTCAGCAGTCACCCCCATCACACAAATGGATATTATTTTGGATGTAACAGCTTGAAAGATCTTCCATGTAGATTTTAAGTGTCCTCCTCTCACGTATTGTGACTTGAAGACTGAGGGACTAAAAGCCGACTCCATCTACTTAATTCTTCTCTGAGGAGCTGCCTGCTGAGTGAAGATTATCAGATGGTGTGCAGATCAAAGGGACCATCCTTAAATCTGTGTGATGACAGACATCATTTAATCAGATCTGTTGGTTAGAAGAACAGCTTGAATGGGAGGCAAGAAAGGATGTGAGTATGAGGAGATGTGAGGAAAGAGAACTCATTGTATTAAAAATGGGTGGTTAGCACTGTTGCCTCACATCTCTGGGACCCGGGTTCTGGTCTCCGCCTGGTTTCATGTGTGTGGAGTTTGCATGTTCTCCCCGTGTCGTCGTGGGG
>JABFDZ020000109.1:6947928-6964816 GCA_019775955.2 Pollimyrus isidori
GGTTGCTGGATATCCTCACCTTGGTTCGAATTGTTTGTTAATTGTAGGGGGGTGGGTGGATTGTCTGTTGTTTTCTTGTTTTGGGTTTGATTTCATTGCATGAGTTGTATTGTATTATGAGTAGTGTGTTTTTGGTTCATTTTATTAAAAGGGATTTTTATGTTTTGTATACAGTCTCCACTTTGTTGTTCATTTAAACTTTGGGGCCTGTGATGTATGGTTAGCGCCCCTCCTTCGGTGGTTGGGGTTACACAAAGAGAGGCTACACAGTAACCATGTGGTTTAAAGTCCTTGTGACGTCATTCGAAAATGCATTGTACAAGTGCCAATAATCCTATGAGTACTGCTTTCTGTTGGTACATATCTCAAGTCTCTTGTACGTTGCACAGCACAATCACTTTTACCTATCACTTATGTATAGATTATGTACAGTTGAACATGTATTTTTTGTTTTATATTATTAGTTTTCTAAATGTTATTATTCTCTTATCAGATACAGATGCTCGGAGTGACTGGGGTTACATTCCACTACATGTTGTATGTGTACAGCTGCATACGTGATGGATAAACCTTGAATCTTGAATTTAGTAGGCTACTGCCAGAATTCCGTCTACTCTGTGCCTAAATCGTTTTTCCCAGCAAGGCAGACGACCAAAAGGCTCTCATCGGGTACATTATGGTGAAACTTTACCTGGTAGGGGTCAGTGTTGAGGTCAAAGTACTCCAGGAAGCCCGTGGCAAACTCACAGAACAGGAAGTTGTGTGTCTCGTTGATGGTCCGCAGACACCAGTATGTGTTGTTGTTGGCGCTTGTGCAGGCGCAGAATGGGCCCACTGGAAGAGCATGCAGCCAGGGTTAGGGGCTTGGGGCTCAGGGTTAGGGGGCATGCGTGCTGCAAGCGCCGAGTCTTACTTGTCCAGAAGGGGGCGGTCTGCCAGTGCTGGTTGTCGTGCGTGAAGCAGGTGAGGCCAGGCATGCTGCAGGTGTCGTTGTTGCGCAGTCGCTTCAGCAGCTTGCGCAGCTTTTTCCGACGCTTCTGCTCCTTCAGCAGCCACTGCTTCTTGTCCTTGTCGTGCATTTTCCTGCGAAATGCAGCCAGGTTAGCACCTCTGCCTGGCCAGTGGAGGGAATATACTCACATGCCAGCCAGTCCTCCATTACCTAAATGGGTGCACGCTGCCTCCTTTGTGCCTCAACCTCCCCTTTAATTTAGACTGGTAGCTGAAACACAAGAGCAGAGGTTCACTCATGAGGCCGCGTGGGGAACGAGGAGGCGTGTCCAACACGGTGACGTTGGTGGAGAGGAAGGGACATCTCCACAGACCACCTGTGGACAGGGGTGTGTCAAGCCTGGGGTAAACTCACATGTACTGACTGCAGTCACACTCCTCAGGGCGCGCCTTCTTTAGATGACCTCTGACCTCACGCAGGTTCTTTATCTTCGTTTGCAGTGTTTCAATCTAAATGTAACACAGGCACACTAGTTCTATGCTGGTGGTCTAGGTACAACAACACGATATCCTGTACAGAATCAACACAATCCGCAGAAACCCGACAGAATCCCAGGAATGGTCCCCACCTCATGATCAATATGAAGTTTATGGTCCTTCCATGCCTGCAGTGACTTGTATAGGCCGACGTCACATTTGACAGTGTCATTGGCCAGGATAGAGCACCTGAAGAGCACAGAAGAGCACTTTCTACCCTCAGTATCCATGGATCACTGACACATTTCCTGCTCTTGTCACACTAGACACTCCATCATTCGCCAGTTCTCTCACCTGTGAGTAACCTTGATTGAGGAGGGAACCATGAAGCTATTGCCAGTTTTTGGGGCCACGGTAACGCCCATGCCGCTGAAGTCGTCATCATCATTCCTGGGCATGGCTGTCATTGGACCCCCCCCACTGACATTTCTGGGACCCACAGGCTGGTACCCGTCCTCCAGCTGGATCGCATAGAGATCTCCCCCCACTTCAAAGGACACAGAGCGGGCCAAGCGGTTCCTGAAGTAGCTCTTACTGGCCTTCAGCTCTGTAAGAAGCAGGGTAATGCAAAGAACGATCAGTGTTACTGGCACTGCATGGAACGTTGGCATGTAATTTCCAAATGAACCACGAGATGGCAGTAAAGGTTCATACATTTTGTCATGAGCAAATGAAGCTTTTCATCTTGTGAGGAGACAATAGGATGCTGGGTCTGCTTCCTTTTTCAGATGTACTTTTAATCAATAACTAAACTGTAAGGTTTGCTACCCTTCATGCAGCTCTTCTGATGTTTTCCAGATCTCAATATCCTGCTTTAACTGGTTATGGCTGATGTCGGGCAAGTCATGTGATTATTTCACCAAAATAATGGACAGAGGAAATGCCGCTTTGGTCTGCTGGCTGGAGTAAGACATTCAAGTTGAAATAAGTCTGCACACACATTAACAGATATGTAACAGTTTTAGTATTTTGGAAATAGTCTGTAGGTGCTGCAAACTGCCCCAAAGCTTTTGATGCAGCTAACTACAGGAATAATACAGATTCTCCATAAGATATCTTGCGTGGGTGTGAGAGTTTGAAAACGTATCAGATGTGTGAAGGTCTGCAACACTGCAGAGGGAAGCAATGGGGCTTAGTTTGTACAACTGATGTCAGCCCTTGTTTCCAGCCAGCTCTGTAATGAACCCACTTTCAGAGGGACCAAAATCTGCAAGCTCTCCTACAGGGCCATCAGCTTCAGTGTAGTTTGATTAGATTTTGTATTCTAATTTTTCACTTTTATCTAACTGTATCTACGTTGGCTGTGATTTTGACAAGAAAGCATCCAGAAAGCATCTTCTTACCTAATGTGTTGTGTCGCGTGTTTGTGTGTTACACCCAAATGAGGTATGACAGTCTTTGTTATACGTGTTACAGACCAATGGTTAGATCGCCAGTGTCTATGTCTTTCATATTCATACTTAATTTGTCACTTTTCTTGCACTATGTCCTACAAGATCATAATTTCATCTTCGGCGTATGACTCATGGGTGATGGACCATACAGCTGAAGATGACAATGAAGGTCCCATGACTTTGTATTTTATCACTGTGCTCACGTGCCGTGCCTGCCATTAAATGTCCTTGTCACATTGGACAGAACTAACTACTATGTACCTATATAAGCCAGAATGTTGAGTTTACGTCAGCAATTCAACACTGCATATACCTTCAGTTGTGGTCTGTTTTTGCTATAACCATTTCTATACTGTTTAATTTGCATAACATTTGAATCATTTCTAGCTAGAGCTACAGCTCCTGTCCTTTCATTGCTGCTGCTTTGGGAAGAAAGCGGATGCGAGGCCCGCTCTTACTCTTCTTGGAGAACAGCTTCTTCTTCTTGACGGGGCTCAAGCCGAAGTTGGGGACGCTGCAGCTGCAGCCGTCTGGGTCTGCGTGGTGCCCGTAGTACTGTGGCCCGGCGATACCCGGTTTGCGTGAGGCCGCCAGGCCAGCCAGGCCCTTGCACTTGTAGAGCCGGAGCTTTCCGCTGGCATCTTCCACACACTGCCACTTCTGCGGGGGGTAGCATGTGCACACACACACACGCACGCAAACACACACGCACACACAGACACACACGCACACACAGACACACACGCGTTATAACAGGAGCTGATGCTTTGGAGTACACACACCCCGAGGTGCAGACCTCTCGTTCAAGGATGTCTGTTAAAAATGTGCTTTCCTGCACTATTTTAATTAGCCAATGTGCTCAGTTAGAGGCACAGTAATTAGTAGAATCTCTCCAATTAAACGTTTAAGTTTAAACTCTTGAATTACACCCTGGAACACGTAAATGGCTGCTGACTGAGTGATCTCTGTAATCAGGGGGAGGGTGTGGCCTGTATGCTGTGGTATGAGGCGTCTAGACGTTTGCCTCCAATTTATTGCCACTCTTCTGAATCTTTCTGTGTGTGTGTGTGTGTGGCAGAGACAGAGAGTTTTAACTAAAACCCTGTTTTTGGTCCTAGAGTCAGAGACCTGTCTAACACGCAGCTCTGTTATGAAATTCTTCCCTCTCTGATTAAGGCAAAACATTAAAAAACACCTTCATTCTTTTTGATGTTTATGTAAGGCTTAGCCGACATTTTTGTTTGTTTTAGGATTTAAGGTATCGCTCCTGTTATACAGTAAGACATTTTACTGAAGTATTTCACATTTTAAAATATTGTGAATTACTGTTGCAAAACTCTACTCAGCTCAGTTTTACGAGTCCATGATGTCAACTGCTGTTCTGCCGGTTAGCCTGGCCTGGCTGATGCTGCACGACTCTATGAGAAAGGTGCAGGAAATGACATACCGGTGACAGGAAGGAGCTTCTGAGCACTGACACAGCTCCGGAAATGTGAGGTGGGCAGAACAATTTAAATATATATGTAAATACTGCATATGTGATTATTATGGGTATACTGCAATAAAACCCCATTCTTACCGTCAGTAGGGACTAAATAATTCACCTGACAAAGGAGGTGAGTTGGAGACGATTGTTTAAAAGGTGTTCGGAAGGCCCCCCCGCCCAGTGTGGCAGCTGAATCAGCTACCTGGGAGGGGGTGACGGCGACGACCGTGAAGCTAATTATCGCACGGTGGGGGCTGCAGGGCTGTCTGGCGCTGTCATACTGCGGCCGGCCTCACGCTGGTGCCCTACCTGGCGCCAATCCTCTCCATGCTCTCCCCACCCCCAATAATAGCTTTATTGGCAGGAAACAAATCTGGCAAAAGCACGAGCATGGATACCTCTCAGTCTGTCGCTCCCTTTCTCCCTGAAGTCACTCCTTCCCCACTTAGCTGTCACACTACCATCCCTGGCTGAGGGAGGACATCCTAATGCGCGTCGCATCCTGGCGCGCAACTCGACATGAACTCGCAGCAGCACGCTCATTTGCGTAAATATTTTTATGCTGCCGCTCACCAAATGTTCTTAAATTAAGGAGGGGAAGTTGGGATGAATTAGGATGGATTTGCATAGGCAGGGATGATGGGGGAGTGGATCTCAGCTACTCGATCTCAGCGTGCTCGGCTAAATGCCAGGCCATTGCCAGAGGACCCTTAATCATGCGCGACTCCCCTGCTGCATTGCTACTATGGAAATGGTATGTGTGCATGCACAGGTGTGCCACGTTACACGTCCACACGCCGGCGAGGGGCAGGCAAGCAAAATGTGTATGTGCGTATTTGCGTGCAGTGGCGTGTGCGTGCGGTGGCGTGTGCGGGCGGTGGCGTTTGCGTGCGGTGGCGTGTGCGTGCGGTGGCGTGTGTGTGCGGTACAGATCTCACCTGTCCCAGCTGCTCGCAGGGCGTCTGGTACTCCGCCCGCTGGCAGAGGTCTTTCACACGCTGGTACTTGGGCAGAAAGTTCTCCTCCTGGGCCACCTCCTTCCCACTGTCCCGCTTGTGCAGCAGCTTCCTGACCACAAAATGCAAAGCACAAGTTACTTGGCCCTTTCAGCAGGTGGAGGGAGGTGGCAGACTGCGGCAGTCACCTCTATCCTGCAGGAAGCTACTTAAGGGCAAAGGCTATAATCTATTCGGATGAATCTACGACTGTAAATCTTACATTATAATCCAACGCTCTTTTTTTATTGGCATTTGGGAAGTGGAAGGTACAATAGCTCAGTTGGTGCCATTGTTTCTCCGGGGATGGGGGTTTGAACCCTACCTCTTCTGTGTGTACATGAAGTTTGCATCCTACCTGCATTATGCAGGTCCTCTGAGTACCCTGAGTACTCTGGCTTCCCCCCCAACAGAACAAAAACCTGCAGTCAGCCAAATTAGCATCTTTAAATTTCCGACTGTGTGCGTTTCAATGTGCTGTAATGGATGGGCTTCCTGTCAGTGTGCCCCTCTGCCTGGTGCCCTGTGCTGCCTAGGATAGGCCCCAGAATGAGTTTATGAAGTTTCTCTGCACAGAATGTGTTTTCTAGGAAAACAAATGAGAGAAGAGAAACTTCTCCACCAACAGGAGTCACCCTGATACTAGATATTGCGTTAAACTCATAGCACCAGATTAGAGTGTACAACTTTACAAATGTGTGAAAGATATTCCTCGCTCACCCCCTCTCCACCAGGAAGGAGTCCCGCCATACTTTCCCCTTCTTATTGAGCTGAAGCCTGAAATGAAATACAAGCAAAGGTGACATAATCTATATCCATTGGCAAACACCCTCACAATCTATATCAATTACACTGCCATGATCTGTATCAATGGCAACACCCTCATGATCTGTTACAGTCACCAAATATGGTCATGATCAATAATAATGACCGCACATCATCATACACTAAAACTGTCACTGCAGAGTAGAATGATTTATGACAAACACTAAACACAATTGTGATCAATGACAATCACCAGTGTAATAATGTATAATGTAGTCAATATCATTCACCACACTTTGACATTATAGCATGAGAAAAGTGCCACTGTCACGGCACAACCAGGTTAAAATAGCTGAAAATTAAGTGAAATCTATCTAATTAAAGTTAACTGGAGTAAAGCAGGGAGAAAACATGGAGAAGATTAAATGGAAGCTGGTGTTTTCTCGGTGCACAGTCCTCCAATGCCTGCCACCCACCTGCCTCTGCTGACCTTTCCAGCTCAGAATACAGAGAGGTGGTATCGATTGCTGGGGGCATCATTTCTCAGATCTCGGCGAGGGGCTGCCAGGGGCCAGTGTGCCCCCCTCATGCGGAGAAACTTCCCTCCAAAACACCCTCCTTCTGCTCCACATGACTTGAGCTCACGATTGACTCTTTCTAGAAGTTTCTGTGATTGCTGATCTGTGACCAGTAGTGATGTACTGGCAAGACCTCATTTCTGTTTGTTTAATTGCTTTTAGAATCATCAAGGCATGGATGGGATGGACTGTATTTCTTTTGGATGGTGGCATTACTGACATGTATTTCTACCAATGATGCAACTGCTGAAGTGCAATCCTGCTGGGTGGTGCAGTTAGGTGCAGATGGTTTATTTGCTGCAATATATTTCTAGTAGCTGGTGTAACTGTGGAGATGTGATTGTACTAGGTGGTATAACTACAGAGGTGTAATTGCTGAGGTGTATTTCTGCTACATGGTATTACTGTTTAGATTTGATTGCTAAGGTGTATTTCAGCTACATGGTGTAATTGCTTAGATTTAATTGCTCAGCTGTATTTGTACTACATGGTGTAATTGCTTAGATTTAATTGCTCAGCTGTATTTCTACTGGTTTCTGTTACTTGCTTAGGTACAGTTGCTAAATGACACAGAGTGGTATGTTAGCCAGTGCAGTGTCTCTCAGACTTTCCTTCTGGCCTGGGACCCTTGGGTGGCGTACCTGTTCACCGGCTTTTCAGTGTCCAGAAGCTTCAGGATGGACTTGCCATCCATGTCGGGGGGGATGTCCATGCCAGCGATGTCCAGGATGGTGGGGGCCAAGTCGATATTCAGCACAATATGCGGGTTGCTGCAGGGAACCGAGGAAGAGGAAGCAGATGTTAAAATCGTGAAGCTGGAACGAGGGCTCTCTGGCAAGATGGGAGGTGCCAGTGCCGTCTGATTAAAAAGGAAACCTGCACCAGGAAATAGTGATGGTCATATATGCAGAGAGAAAGACAGAAGGAGAAGGAGACAAAGCTGGAACAGAGTGGACGGACGCCTTTCATATCAGGACATCCCTGCTCCTACTGCGAGATCGAGGAAGACTGACTTCAATCACGGAAGCTCCTCCCACCTTTCAGAGCAAGCACTCTAATCTGATGCCATTCCGTACGAGTGCCCGGCTCATGCATATATCCCAGCGCTAATGACCGCAGCCATTCTGCTCCTTCCTTTTCTATGCTAATGGCCTCCTGGTGCAGAGGCAGGCTTTAATGTTACCGGGGAAACAAACATCTCGGGGGGGGAATTAAAGCTCCTTTGTTTGCCGGGACGCAGATAAACGGTAGTGATGCGGTGAAGCCTGAACCTCGGGCAAACTGCACCAACACGTCGTCGGTGAGTCTGAGGAGACCAGTAATATAGAAAGCAGGTTGATCATATTTACGGAAGCAGGACCACAGGACCAGAAGTGAGAGCAGAGGTGAAGAAGAGACTAGGAGCCAGATCCTTTTATTTCTTTGACGGTCTGACAATTGTTGCAGATGGAGTGCTATTATACCCCCCCCCCAGGCGGCTCCCCTCTCAAAATGCAAAAAACCCCATTCTGTGCTGAGCTGAGAATCCCCCAAGTGGCTACATCATATGCAGCTCACATCTAATCTGCTTTTCTGAAGGATCCAGAGGCAGGAACGTCCCAGTAAACAAAGTTATTGTTATTAAATAAAGATGGGGAGCAGGGCGAGTGGCAGGGCGTCCGTGGCAGAACAGCGCAGCTGTGAAGAGACTCTGCAATGTGCTGCTGGGCTGTAGGGTCACTAGGGCCTGTGTCCACTTGAGGCTTTACGTACTTAACTGTGCTGTTAAATAAAATGTGAAAATCTCTAAAAAGTGACATCTGATTGACCACCGGGGGGAGAAAAGGAGCTCGTCTCTTTCAGCACACAGCTGATGTGGACATTGCTGAGACTAAATAGAAACAGTCTCTCTGTGTGGCGGCAGTCCAGGGGGCCTGTCGGAAGGCTGTGTGTTTGACAGCCAAATTACGAGCTTGGGCTTTGAGGCACCGTTACTGTGGCAGCCCACAACAGCTCAGACACTCAGGACACGTGAATTAAGGTGTTCTGGGGGAGTCGGCGGAGTTTGACAATTGCTCCGAAGAATCCTCATCAACGCCCACCCCCCCAACTTGCCCCAGCTCTAAGCAGACAGATACAACTCCCAGCACTGGCCCAGTTGTCTATGCATATTGCCCCACATGTGATGGGTTCTCTCTCTCCCAACTCCACCAGTGTTGGCGGATATCACAGTAGAAGTGACAGTAAAATAAACAACGCTAAACAGAACCACAGAGCCCCACTTACATGGTTCCTGCCTCCACGTTGGGCCCTCGGATGTAGAAAGGCACGCGGATGTCAAACTCGTAGGGCATGGATTTGCCCTTGACCAGGCCGAACTGCCCAATGTGGTACCCATGGTCGGCGGTGTAGATTACGTAAGTGTTGTCCAGCTCCCCGGTCTCTACCAGCATGTTATACACCTGCGACAGTGACAGGCATGTTACCATGGACATATCGCAAGCCCGTCACAGGCACGCAGCACACAACACACCAACATGCGAATGCTTGTGGAATAAGCGTGTGGATTAAATAGCCCAACATGCCCCTGTAGATGGAGGCACGCGGTCAGATAAAGGTACGGTCGCTTTTTTCCAACGGAGCTGTTATTTTTCCGATGACTGAAGAACTGGCGCGCGTACAGCTGGGAATCTGCTGCTGGGACGGAACATAAAACACATGGCTGGCCGGCCGGCAGGGATGTTATTGCGATTTCATAAACGCAGCAGACGAAGGGAGAGACATCACCGCCCTTCCCGGAAAAGGGAATCATCTGGTCCAGTGAGCAGGGAGTGTGGGTCAGAGTGAGACACCAGCTGAGCAGCTGGGGCTGCTGTCAGGCCCTCATTACTCTCCGAGGCCCCCCGGTGGTCACTGCATCCATTGCATCTTTGTACAGCTCATTTAGATGAAGCCGAAGCCAATCCAATCTGTAGTCCCCAGTAAGTCCTGGACAACAAAGACAGCCTGGGCAGCTGTGATGGGCACAGTGATGGGAACAGCAGCGGCGGACGGGAGAGTGGCACGTCTCACTCTCTCTCTCTGGAGCTGGGCCGCCTGGGCCCTCGAGGGGACCAAGCGTATCTGCTCACATCTGCCAGGCCTGGGTTCCCCCCACCCCCACTCTTCAGTTAAGGGCTTAATGTTTATCAGGATGAGTTAGGAACACGGTTCACTGCATCACTGACATCGCCATGACAACAGCATAGAGCTGTGGCTGGGCACTGCTGGGGCGGTGCTGGCAGCGGGAGGGGGATGGGGTAGCTCACCTTCTCCACACAGTCGTCCACGGAGAGCAGCGTCTGCAGCCGCTTTCTCTGCAGCATGTTAGTGAACTCCATATGGATGGGTTTCATGGGTCCTGTGTAACGCATGATCCAGTGCTTGTCCAGATTCGGGGCGTAATTATAGCTTGGGGTGCTGGAGGGGAGAGTAAATCAGAAGGTCAGAAGGAGAACAAAGCAAATGGAGGGAATCACTGCTCCTAAGGTGGTCCTGGAGGCCCACACAGCCTATCTCAAAGATCCTAAAGCAGGGTTAGAGGCCGGCACAGCCTGTCTCAATGCTCTTAAGGCAGGCCTTGAGGCTAGTGCAGCTTGTCTCAGTGCTTCTAAGGCAGGCCTCGAGACCCACTCAGCCTGTCTCAGTGCTTCTAAGGCAGGCCTCGAGGCTCACTCAGCCTGTCTCAGTGCTTCTAAGGCATGCCTCAAGGCCTGCACTGGCTGTAACAATGGACCCATGGTAGGTTCACATCTAGCGGAGGGTGGCAAAACACCGTAACACCTGTACACTGGAGTGTCTCCCCAGAACATAAACATTATAAATATTTTATGCTTTTTCAATTACCCCGAAAAAAGCCATTTGCTGGTGATGGCAGGCTGTGCACTTACACTGCTACTCCTCATGCACCCAGGAGACGGACACGGCAAGTAAGGCAACTTACTGCTGGATTATTTTAAGGTAGACAGGTTATATTTAGTGACGACACTCTTGAGTGCAGAGGCAGGGAATCGTGTTGCTGGGGTGCTTAAGTATCATAGCCGATGTTTGTGAGCCTCTTTCAAGAATAAAAGATACAGTCATGCATGTTAATGGCAGGTAATCATTTGCCTGACTGAGCTGTTAAGGGTTTGGGGGCAAGACAGGTCTCAGCGGGGTATAGTGAAGGTCACGCATAAAAGAGCGCGCCATGCTTGCAGCGTGACACTCAATGACAATCTGAGCATGCGGGGGAGGGGGGTGAATCTGTTCAAATAATCCCTCAAGACCTGACGGCCATGTATGAGAGGGCAGCACTACTGTCGCTCATTCTTGGTCGGCCAGCCCCGCAGACACAGCCCCCCCCCTCCCGACAGTGCTGGGTGATGTCACCCCTGAAGTGTGCACTAGCCGTCATGCAACGATTAGCCGCGCTGATACCCGCAGCGGGGATACCGTAGGGGGCTGCTGGACTAGGTCACCGGCTGGGCCGCTGTCTGAGATACCTCACCTGTCCCTTAACACACCTTGCTGGGTGGAGCTGAGGTGAAATTCTATCAGTCTGCAACACCCCATCCCCAAAGCCGATGTCACTGTCTTACTGAGCCCTATGAGCCAGGAAAGCCGGAGGTGGAGACAGAGACAGAGGTGCTGTGCTGTTGCTGCAACCCACGTGCAGCACGCATGCATGCGAGCAGACGGTGTCACTCGCAGCCCCAGACTAGGCAGTGCCAAATTCCACAGGCACCCTTTTGCCGGGCAAGACAGACGATCCTTTCTATAGTTTAACCTGCAAGTCGCAATAAAGAGCCTGGGCAGGACCTTCTAATGGATGCCACATGCGACTCAGCGGGGAAGCGGGTCTGAAAAGAACTGCCATCGGGTCTACATAAATGCCAGGCCTATCTATCGCATTACAGGCTGGCACCACTAGAGGCCCTCGGTGCTAAGCCCCTTTCAGAGATCTCACACTGCGATTAAGGGTCACTTAAATTTATTTATCTCTGCTTCGCACTTATTGGGTGTAGATTTGGCTGCTTTAAGCGCTGCCCCAGTAGGTATTAGGCCCCCAAGAAAGACTTCTTGGCATCACCCGGGTTCTGCAGGTTAAATCTCTTTTCCTCCTGCTGTGTCCTCTTTAAAGCAGACGGCGTAATCCTCTCAATTCACGCAGGTTCTTCTGAGAGAATCCAGGCGCACCGGACTCACTAAGCCATCTTTACGTAAAAGAAAAAAACCCGATTGTGGCGCAATCAGCAGCCTTAGAAGCAATCATCTCTCTCTTTTTATCCCCAGTCTTCGCTCCCTTTCTCAGAAATTGAATGTCTAGAACAAAAGAGTGGATGGAGAACCTGCACTGGGGTGAGAAAAGCGGTTTTCATGGTGAGCGGGAAGTGGGGATTAGGGCCCTCAGAGGCAAAGAGGTTTTTCATGGGGAACAAGGTGGCAGACAGGTGCAAAAAAGCCGGACATTGAACACAGGTTAAAAACCTTCACTCTCTTAAAAGAACACAGAAGAGACAACAAATACAAGTCATTCAGTCGATAAAGGGGAAAAGAAAACCACAGTCTGGACATCGTGGTGGGACTGATTCAATTAAAAACTTTAAATATGCATTATAGCAGCAGGTCTCAGCAGCCTGCGTGATATTAAAATGCTTTAATGGCACAGGAGGGAAGTTGTGGAAAACACTGTCAGCCACTGTGACTCCTGCTCTGGGGTTCTGTGGAGGTGCCCGTTAATCAGGGGCACCACGTTACAGAGTAATTATCGCTGGAGCGATGAATTAAGAGGCTTGAGGTGGACTTTATAAAATCCACCACTGAAACAAGCGCTATTAATACCGTGGAGGTCTGATTGTTCTGACACTGGAATTTTCACTGGAGGGATAGATTTTGACAGTACTATCCCAAGCAGAAGAGCAAGATGTCTTCCTTTGAATGTCCTACATTTACATGAGCAAGCATGGCAAGCCAGCCCCAGCCCCTCCCCATCAGGGGGATGAAATGTCCATTGTGAGGGTGGGGAGGGTACATGACAGACTGGGGCAAGACCAGCTGGGTCACATACACTCTGACAGCTGTGCCAACAGTGACAGGCAGGGCAGGAGGGCACGGGGAACAGGAAAGGGCAAAGGATGGACTTTCAGGACCAACAACGCAACAATAACACGACCCGACAGCATTTCACATTAAATTTGGGCACCGAAACTTCATTAGACTCAGACCTCAGCCGCATGTGGAGGGTTCGAGTCGGCTGGGAGTCTCACGGCCATCCGCGGAGGAATTAGTGGCCCATTAACACCCACAGCACGCACCAGGGAAGGGTGATGCCCTCAAACACCGTAAGGTGTCTCTTCTGTAATTCACAAAAAGCTTACAGCACCATTCATAACTGGACTCTAACATCTGCCCTGGTTTGCTCCTCCATTGGCTGACATAAACACACCATCAATATATGCAAGTGCTTAGACATGTTCAGCAGATCACTAACGCTCACCCGAAGAATGATGACAGAGTTCCTGTGTGAGCATCGCCCCACGCAATTACAGACACTGCCACGCATAAGTCCAGCTCAGTGACGTAAGCACAGTGTCACGTATCGAAAGGACACACATCCATTCCGTGCTCACTGATCTTCTGAGAGTCCCATCTTTATAAAAATTCATCACGGCCTGGGTGTGTGCCGGAGTGGGGTGGGGGGCGTTCCAGAGCGGATCTGTTTACTGATATCTGGTCAGCTGCAAAGATTAGCTGCAGGTTGTAGCGAGACAGCTGCTCCGAGAAAGAGAGGTTTACTGCTGGCTTATGTGTACAGGTAGGAAGAGAAAGATGGAGAGAAGACAGAAGACAACATGCAGATAGTGGTGGAAGAAGGAATATGCAATATACCAATGAAAAAGAAACAAAAATGTCTCACCCCAAAATACTGCAAAGGAGGAAAGGGCACGGAACCACTGACCCCTTCCTCTCTGTGTTTTGTGTTGCCAGCCCCTTCTCCCCTTTCTAAAGAATTTGCATGTCTGACGCTACATCTGGCAGGCGACAACTCACATGTGCTGGGAGGCGTTGGGGAAGGAACTGCTATACTGCGGCGCTGAGTCCTCCGGGCCATGAGGAGCAGCGTGGCTCAGCACCATCATCACGGGCCGGTGAGGGTACATTTTCTTAGAGATGCGGAAGTAGTTAATACTGTCGTTGGTTATGATGTCTGTAAGGTAGTCCTGCATTAAAAAGAAGAAAATAGATCTATAAAATTGTTTGTGTCTGAGTGCTAACCTTCTGTCTATGCCTTTTGAACCTGACCTGCTAGACATTTTGTAGTTTAATTTTTTTTTAGCCGAATCTTTGAGTGTGACAACACAAACTGCATCTGCTAATTGAATTTCTATAACTGTAGAAGCAGTGCATATGGGTCCATCGAATGGCACAAATCCCCCGCCTTTGAGAGAAATGAAAATTGGTCCTTTTTCTGTGGCCAAGCTGGAAACATTTATTTCACCTTCGAAGCTCATATTTTTGATTTGAGGTATGTCTCTCACTGTCCACTGCAGGCAAACAGAACATGGAGGAAATTGGTGCCAAGTGTTGATGGTTTTTTGGCAGTGGGTTAAAAAATTAAGAAGTATACTCAAGGAGGGACCTCAGGCATAAATCACTGGAGAGTCTCCGCCCACTGCGCATGATGGAATCAGAGGGCACTGCAAACTGCACCTTGCAGTCTCAGTCACTTTAATGGACAGCTGCAAACTGTGGCGTGACATTGGGTCTGACGAACTGAGCTGCCGTGGTCTGCTGGACACACAGCCTTGGCCTCTGGCACAAGCCCCACCGCCACAGTAGAATGGACTGGGGCCCAGTGCAGCCCATAATGAGTGAAAGAGACCAAAGGATATGTTTACATCCTTTTTTTGGTCTGAAATGAGAAGTGAGGCCCAACATAAATCTCAGTAACTAGACCCTCCTGACCACAGTCAGCTGGAGGAGAGCTGGCCATCATGATGATAGACACTGGAAGTTTCTCCTCTTGGGAGGGGCCTATGCAAGCAAAGCATGTGGTAAATGTTCCTCTCACTTTTGGAGGGAAATAAAGCAACTGCGTTTCTTCACTGGGTCGTTGATGTAAGTTAAATATGTAGAGCTAAAAAATGTAAGCTAAAATTAAAGATGTAAAGTAAAATCCCTCTTCAGCCAATGGTTATCTGATGAGGACACAACTGATTGATCAGGCAAGCCAGCAGTAGATTCCAGAAGCCCCACTATCCGCTATATATCTACCAGTTATAAGCCCTTTACACATGCCGGTGATGCTCTGAATATCTTGTGGATATGTGACCAATGCTGCAAATAGCTTTGTGCCCTAGAGACGAGGCTTCAAAACCCACAGTGAACAGAATTACTGCATGCTGTCAATCACCGCTCCCATTTGGTTTTGCCATGCAGCAGCTGAATGGTGCAATCATCTCACAGGCCATGGTTTTCAAAGCCTCATTTTTACCTCGCAGAACAGTAACCATCACACGAATGGGGCATGGAGAGGAAACAGTGGCGGAGACCTTCTGGTAGTTGAAGCCGTGCTTCTCCCGGACGCCATTCCTGCACAAGGTGTAGTTGTAGAAGCGGGAGTTCTTCACCAGCCCCACCCACTCTCTCCATCCGGGAGGCACGTAGGAGCCGTTGTATTCATTCAGGTACTTCCCGAAGAAGGCTGTGTGGCAACATGAAAAAGTATGACAAGTTTTATTTTCCATCTAAATGGTCTCGTACAGTATGTCACATCCGAGGATGTTTGACAGCAAGGAGGTTAAAAAAAATCTACACCCACAACGTGAACGTGTACGCTTTAGATCACACTGGATTCAGCAGAGGTGGATAGTGCAGGTCCAGTAAAAGTAAAAAGTAAAAATCCAGACCAAGGTTTTGCTTCAACCAACCAGTTGAGTACTCTGTGACTCTTTATACTCAACTGGCTGGATTAAACAAAATCTTGGTCTGGATTGTTACTTTGTGGACCTGAACTACCCACCTCTGGCAGTCAGACAAGTGGCACTATGGCAGAACTGAGTCCTCATATCTGCCGAGCTGGGTTTTAACTCCTATCTCCACTCTGTGTGGGGAGTTACCATATTGTGCTCCAGGTACTGTGGTTTCATCTCACAATCCAAAGGTATGCTGCTTTTATATGGTCCATATTGTGTCTGTGCCATGATGGACTGGCATTCCATCCAGGCTGTGATACATACTGCCTAGAAACTCTGTGTTGGAACTCTAAGTGCTCAGAGGGTGGAAGATATAGGATAGGATGAAATTTACATCGTTTTATAATGTTAAATACAGGTCATGGAAGTCTATGGTAGAATTAAGATAGCAATGGTTATTTTGTCCTTTTCTTTTTATTTATTTTGAATAAAAATATTGGGTTTCAATTAGGTCCACAGAAGAATGGCTATAGACTCAATGACACTCAGTATTCATGGTACAGGGCTAATGTATTACTATGAACCACTCCAGGCAGCCAGGACTTAAAAATGAATTTTAAATAAAATCAAGCAAAATCAATCTGACCCAACACTTGTGTTTGCTACATTACAGGCCAGTCTGTCTGTGGAAATATATTGTGCCAAATTTTCATCGTGGTGGTACATCTTAGCTCTGCAATTAAATTAAATAAAAATTCGAAAAGTTACCCACATGAAAAAGAAAACATTTAAAAATAAGAAATAAGTAGACAACTCAGAAGTATAGAAGGTCTAAAGGTGAAATGTCAGCTAAATGATTTTCAGGTACAAATGCTTCCTCTTTTGAAGATAATGTTAACGAGAAGGTTGGAGAAGGACATGGCCTTTTCATTCATGTGTGCATCTGAGCATCCCAGTATGTGCTCTTATTTATGCTCCTGTTCCAGGGTTTCTGCAGGTTTCATAATGTCAAATTAAAGACTTTTTAAGACCTTTTTAAGACCAATATGAATTAAATTTAAGACCTATATCCCAGCATCAAAAACGCATACAAAAATAGGTCTCTCTTGATAAAATCCGCTAGTCCAAAACGCGCAATGTAAGATGTTTTATCTTTCCCGCACCTAAATGATTTAGCGATGTCAGAGTCCGGAGACATTGTCTGAAACAATTCACCTATTTCCTCATTCGCACTATAGGATTGGTGTCTAGTCACGACGTGGAGGAC
>JABFDZ020000109.1:6964916-6979693 GCA_019775955.2 Pollimyrus isidori
TAAACAGTATGCTTCAAACGCATTGTTAGCAACTGGCCTTAGCCAATCCTTATATTCAGTTTTTTCAAGCCAAGTATTGCTAAACCTGCACTTCCCCATGGCTAAAACGTAAACTCGGTTTTACGTCTGCGGTAACATACAATCCGAGAGAGGCTCGCGCCAATAACAGAAAGCTGATTGGCTGTTGCATGTTTTTCTTATTTGTAGTCGTAATACAGCGAATTATATTTGGACTAGTGAAACAAAACACCACAGAATCAACCAAGCAACAACAAAAACAGAAATAGAATTAAAATGAGCTTTACATCAGACAACGGAACATCGGACATTGGAAAAATAAGACCTGTGAAAAACTATTTAAGACCTAGAACAGCAACAGACTTTTTAAGGCCTAAAAATTAGTTTTTTAAATTTTAGACTTTTTAAGACTTTATAAGACTCCGCGGAAACCCTGCTGTTCTTAAGCATCAAGAGATTCAGCTCCTCAAAGAAAACCCGATTATAAGTCTTTCAGTGTAAAACAATCCCTTTAAAAGGGTCTTTCAAGTTAAAGAAAATTGAATTAAAATATAAGAAATATAAGAAAAGGAATAAATCTATTAATGATGAAATTTCGCAGTGAGGGGTGGTTGTTTTACAGGGTAAGGTTCACTCATTCTTGTAAAATAGGACAGGGCATAGGTGTCGGAGCGGAAATCTACTCAGGCAGATTTATACGGGCCCCTGAATATGCTCAAAAAATATAGCATGTATTAGCATGTAGCATGGGGCCCAAGGTGACAGTTTGTCAGGGGGCCCAGAATTTCTAGCTATGCTTCTGGGATAGGTTATTGCGTTTACATTAGTCTAGCATGTTAATTCTGTATGTTAATTTTGCTTAAGGCCACAAAGGCAGTATCTATGTCTCATCCGCCACAGCCTGCAGGTGGTGCAGTGATGGGGGCTGCTCCCTTCTGTGCCGAGCCCCAACAGTGTCAGAAGTGAGAAATAAAACTAAATTTGACAACCCTACAGGTGGGAGTGATACCAGCTGTGTATCCCCTTCCTCGTGTAGCCATAGTTGTGGGAAGGGTTCAAACTAAGAAGTAAGGGGGGCATGGCACTGTGAGAATTTCGCTAAGACATGTTAGCCTATTGCTAATGTGGTTAGCGCTGCTGTTCCTTACTGGTGTTACATTACATTACATGATCTACTACATGTTGCACTGACATTAAGGTGAGGGTGGAAAACGAGCGTGAAGCAGAGACACACACATATGCACACACACACCTGTGCGGTAGCCGGTGCTATTGAGATAGACTCCGAAGGTACGGGGCTCGTGTTGGGCCTGCCAGGAAGGTGAGGAGCAGTTCTCGTTGTTGGTGTAGGTGTTGTGGTTGTGCACATACTTCCCCGTAAGCATGGAGGAGCGTGACGGGCAGCACATCGGCGTGGTCACAAAGGCGTTGGAGAAGTGCGTCCCTCCCTGCTCCATGATGCGGCGTGTCTTGTTCATGGCCTGCATGGAACCTGTGGTGATGGAGAGGGAGAGCGGGTGGGTGTCAGGCCGCAACATGGCCAACCGTCGCCATGGATTCCAAATATGAAGCTAATGACATGGGTGGGGTTCAGAAGGACCTTTAGCAGCCAAAATGGCTCCTCTACACGGAAAGCAAAAAGCAGATGGAAAATCACTGGGGTATTGTTGCCATAAAGACATTTGTTCATTCATTCCTTGCTTTGTTCACAGTTGGTTAAAATCTGGGGCCTTCACACAAAGTTTGGGGCTATCTACTGGCCGGCACAGCAAACAGGGGCCTCTATAGGCCAGGACGTATCCTGGCAGACACTCACACACCTCCTGCGATCCCAACATAAAGAAAGGGCTTCTGGATAAATCTGGTTTCAGGTGCCACAGCACCATAAGCCCTCTGAGGTGCTTTCTGCAGCTGTGATGCTGGACCGAGGAGCATCCTGACGGATTCACGCATCGCAAAAGCCTGGCCTCTCTGTTCCCCTGCCGATCGCATTCCCAGGATGCTGCCGAGTGGACAGCGCCAGCTAATGGGTGTGCTTTGGCAGTGCTGCTTAAAATGCAGAATGGGCTCTACCAGGAAGGTCAGACTGACCACCCCCACCCAACCATCCCACCCTGCTTGACCTTTTCAAATGCGTCCGGCAAGCGTTCCACTGCAGACACAAAGGTCAAAACCAGACAGCTGTTTTCAGAAGGTATGTTCATAGAGCCTGTTGACAACTCAGGGATAGCAAGTGCTTCTTTTATTCTGTACAACAAGATGTTTGTAAACCAAAGGGAGAAAGAGCAAAAGAGGTGCCCCTCAAATTAAAAGGAAGGGCCATTAGTTCCCAATCCCTGTCCGGACTGATTTCTATGCCCTTGTGCCTTCTGAATTTAAGCCAAGCCCTTGTCACTGTTCAGGTAAGCATGTGGACTAATCCAACAGAATTTATTTTTGTTTGGCACAGTGCAGTAATTAATTCCCCTGGTGAATAAAGAAAAGAGCAAACAGAATGTACAATTTATCAGCAAACCTCCCTGCCCATTAATTTCACGAGTCACGAGTAATCCCTGCCAAAAAAAATCCCATTTTCTGTATGCAATTTTAAATTGCAAAATGCAAATCATTTCGGGAAGCTCATCCTAAATTGCCTCCATCTTTCCTTGTATGCAACTACTTTATTGATTTTTTTTTTTTTAAACTTAGGTAAAATGTAAGAAAATAGGCACCAAGTGAAAGGATGAAACATAGAGACCTGAAAGGGAAGGCATTTATCCCGGATTATACTGTTTTTCACCACAAGAGGTACAGTCATTGTTCTGCCTCTGACCGGAGAAATTATGCACATCAGACCTGTTAGACAAAAACTGTGTGGAACCCCACTGGGTGCCAAATGCATATCATTAATGGAAAAAGTTTCTCATCTGTTTGCGTGACACAAGTACATGCTCCTTCTTGTACCGGACCTCTGGGAAAAAAAATTGGACAAATATTTCTGAGTGTGGGTCAAATTTATAGCTGGTCCTCCATGACAGATCTGGGGGAAACATTGTCTGTCCATCAATGATTTTTCTGACGCTTAAAAAACTCTGAACTAACTGAATAAGGTTTCAGGGGAATGTCGTGACATACAGACAGACAGGCTGCTAGTTGGGTTTTTTATGTGGTGTCTCAAAATACGTTTTTGGGAGAAAAACATCTAGCTCTTGTTTGACACCAAAACAGTGATTTACTGGGAGTGTCAAGTGTGTGCTTAGTTCAGTCTGTCAAATGGTGCAGCATAAGCCAAAATACAGCTTTTGCAATGGGAAGAGGGATGAAAATCATACAGCAGTTAGATGATATCCCGTTCATACTTAAAAAGTATTCCGCAACATCCTCGCTTATGACAGAGTTAAGCCATTTTAGAGTATAAACCTCTAAAAGTAATATCAGTTTGGTTTAAATCATGATTGTTTCAATATCCCTGCTCCAAAACTGAGTCGTTCTGCAATCTATTTGAGTGAGTTTTCTCTTGCAAACAGGGAAAAGTCGAGGAAAAACACCAGAGAAAAAAGGGATGGAAATAATCACATAGTGGAAGAACAAGCATGATGAATTCATAGTATAATAACTGTTGACATGCAAAAGAAAACATTCGGAGGCTCGCCAAAGCGTCTGCCCCGCATCGCTGATAATTACAGCCGTTTGAATGACAATAATGTGTGTTTGAAGGCTTGAAAGAACAAGCAGAGGCGTCACACGGCGCACAAGCGAGGAACTGCAGTATTGCCGCTAGCTGTCACGCGGGAGAAGAAAGTAAAACAAATGTAGCCTGACTTCCTGCGGATTCTTACTGAGGGCCTCCTGAAGAGCCTGATCCGTTTGCATCGGATAGAACGGCACGTCTCACCCGAAGGTCTTCTACGTCAATTAGTGCTGCGAGGGGAATGCGGCATCCCCTGGTGTGACAAGAAGCCCTCCCCCCCACACCTCCTGGATCCCATGCACAGAACCGCACTTGGCCATCGCTGCCTTTGATGGCACGCTTCCCCTGAAGATACACCGAAGCCTAATTAGCAGCGTGCCCAACTGAACGCTCTCATATCCACACCGATGTGGTTGGCCATTTACACAGCATGGATGTCATTCATTCCAGCTGTCAACGCCTTCAAAGATCAGACTTGATAGGTGAACATAGCTCTCTCTCTCTGTCTTAAAGGAGTCCGTTTGTTTCGCTTTGCTGTCAGTCTGCCGCACAGACAAACACAAGTAGCTTGATTGTGAGAAATTTTCTAATCTTTCCATCCACATCAGAGTGTGGTTCTGTTGGTGTAGGTCCTGTAATTATGAAGCACTACTTTTGTAGAATGTCAGCTATAGTATGTAAGGATTTTCTCTATAAATGATGTTTTAACGTGGGACAGAATATGCCTTTTGTTGAACAGAGACTCAAAAATGTGCATTTTCTCGATACACGTGAGTCTATTTTCAATCTATTCATAGCACGTCTGTGCCGCACACGCTGTCATAATATAATTTAAATCATTAAAAATTAAATGTCCATAACTTTTTCTATATTTTTCCATTGCATTGAATTTTGGTTCCAAACGGTGTGTGAGTGTGCCCTGCGATGGGTTGGCACCCCATCCGGGGTTGTTCCCTGCCTTGCTCCTATGGCTTCTGAGATGACCCTGAATAGGCAGAGTGGGTACTAAAAATGGATGGATGGATGAATCTTGGTTCTTTCCACATGCAAAAAGGACACAATACTTCGGGTAGAGGGTGGCTTCTGGGAGTGGTGGGAGTGTGATTACAGATCACTCACCCAACTCCATGTCCTGGTCGTCTGTCAATATGAGGATAATGTTGGGCCTGATGTTGCGCCGGTCCCTCTGGAAGCGGGCCTTCAGGCGTTGGTTGGACAGGAACACGGAGCCGTGGGCGAGAGTGAGGAGCCCCAGCAGCAGGAAGCCCACAGATAGACCACACCCAGCCATCGCACTCCAAAGCCTGCTCAGACCTTGCTCACACTGTTGCTGTTCCCACCTCGTCGCTCCTGTCAACAAAGCACATAGGAATGAAGTCAGCTGCTGCCACAGAGATGAAGCCCAGAAGCACTCTCACAAAATTTCTTAACCCGGTCCGCGGGGACCGTCAACCGGTCCACATTTTCGCTCACTCCCAGCTCCCAACAGCAGCAAAAACATAAACTGTCCGGGGGTCCGCAAGGACCAGGTTGATTAACACTGTGTTCTCAGATCTCCTGCAACGTGTGCTGCAATCTGAAAGCAGCTGGGTGTTCTAACTACTGTATTTCTTAGAGATCCCATCAGATTTCCCGAAGCTGTAAGTGTTCACACCACTCAAGCCGTCTGGCCACCCGCGCAACAAAGTCCATACGGGACCCGATGCGGCAAGAAACGTAGAACCATAGGATCACAGCATCACACAGGGTGTGCTGATGTGCCATTATAAAGTGCCCCTGGGCTCCGCCATCCCACACCTCTCTCACAAGGATGACATCCTGTCCTCCTGCCTAGCACCCATGATGTGACGAAATGGTCACACTCTCAGCACCTCCTCTCCAACTGATGGATTGCTGAAGCTGGGAAGGTGAGACTCGCATTCACTCGGGTTTTCTCTCTTTCCCTCTCTCACAGGCGCATATAAATCTACCAGTTCAAGCACTCCAATCATTTATCAACCATTAACAATGCATTAGAGCATGTAATCATCAGCTGTGGGGAAACATATGGTGACCAGCGGGACATCGGAGGAGCAGGGAGCTGAGGGCCATAGTCAGATGAGTCAAACCAGGGTAGAGGATGAGGTAGAGGTGGTGGGGATGACAGCAGGGAGAAGGGAAAGCAGATGGGGCAGGATTTTTTAAAAAGTTGTTTGCCAGTGCTTCGTGAGAGCCGATGAAGTTTTAAACGACGGCTGTTGGTAGGAGACGGGTGGCTGAGGTATGAATAATCATGCTTATGTTTCACTCCTTTACCTTTGTCAGTACAGAAGCACTGGCCTGGTACCCTCTGGAACAATGATTTCAGGAAGGTCCACGTGAGCTGTTTTTTAACTGGAAAAATGGTCTCTGCACCCCTGTGCATCTGCAGCTCCTCCCAACGACTGGTACTTCCTTTCTAAAACTGACACCTTTAGGGCCATCCATCCAACACCCGTCTCATTCACATTTCTCATCTGGCAATGCCTGCATGCCTGGCGCACGCAGGATTAGGCAAACACGGAGATCTATATCCCAAACGCGGTAATGAATTTCAGTGCGCATGGCATTCGCTCTCTCACTGTTTTACAGCTACCCTGTGTTGAGGCATGTATGAGTTCCCCATTCTGGTTACATTTTACTCTCTCGCCCATGACCACCTGCTGTGGGAGGGACCTCCTGACTCACTCTCGCTGTGTAAATGAAACATATGGTGGCTGCTTTAACAGGTGAACGTTTGAGGGGAGAAGAGGCTGGGCGCCAGTTAAGCGTATGTCAGAGATATATCCCAGGATAACGTCCATAAAGTCATGCAGATCCATCTGCTGGATACATGCATTTGTGCAGCTGCTGCAGGTCCGAACGCGCACCCAGCAAATGCGTTAATGCACTGCAACCCCCCTCTTTCTGTCATCCGCACAGACTGCTGGGACAGATTTGTCTCCTGAAGTCTGCGGCCCTTTATAGTTCCACATGAAAGAGTCCCAGCTGAGCTGCATGCTCCACTGATGGCTGCCTGCACTACCTGCTCTAGAGGGAATCATAGGGCTGTTTCTATTTACGGAGAACCTTAGCAACCCGCCTATCCTGCCCTGGCCTTTCACAGCAGCCCTCAGCAGTGGAGCATGAAGATGTCTCACACTGATGGTGAGGCGAAGAGAGCCCTTAGTGGGCATTAATGTCAAATCTGAGGTTCCTGCAGGTCTTTACTAAACCGTTTTCACACAGTGGTTTGACAAAGCAAAGTGTGATAACTTTTCCCTTGTCACAATTTCTCTTTTCTTTGGCAATGCACAACTGATCTGTAATCAGAGTTTTATGACCCTGACCATCCTGACAACTTCGTTGACTGCTCTGTAGTGTAGGTGTCCACAATTGCTCAAGCTTTTTGCCCCAGGTCTGCGGTTCACATGTGCATAATCCGAACAGCAACGGCAGCAAAGGATCTCCTCGTGAAAAGTGCTGGAAATGAGGTAAAAAAAAAAAAAAGACGGGGCACCAGTACTGACAGCAGATAAAACGATAATAGTATTCCAATTTACTGTGAAGAAATGGGGGGTTAATCAGCATGCCAAATCGCTCAATTACACGCAGCCAACACATAACACCTGAAAAAAAGCATGTTTATCCTGCTTGACGGTTCTTATTACTTTCCTCATAAATTGCCTCTCACTAACCTGGTATTATATTTTAAATTACACTACATTAAATGAAATCAAATCACTAGCCTGCTTTACGTAGAATAAAACAAACCATTGTGACATTCGATTCAACATTTAAATCATTATATTACAATATTAAAAATCAAATGCATATTTATCTATTAGCAAAATTATGAAACAAAATTACATGGTTCAAACGTTTACGGTTTTTTAACGTCAATACGGCGATTATTAACGGCTCTCCCCACCCGGCCAAATATTTTAAATCCCTATTTTAAATTACAAAACTGGAGGATGTCATTTGCTCAACCGTTATTTTTCTCCATGAACGCGAAGCAGAGAGATCCTTCCTATTCTTTGATTTGTACATAATCTCCACGAAGCTAGCGGTTAGCGGCACGGCGCCCCGCCGAGCGCCTTTACAAAAGCGCGGCCAGGGAAACAAAACAGCGCTGCGCGAAGCTAAAGAGCCGCGCGAGCAGCGTCACGCGCGCGATAAGCTACAGCTGCGCTTACCGGGCGAGCTCGCGAGTCCCTGCAGCCCGTACCCCCGGCCAGGGCGGTAAGAGGACCCTCACTAGTTTTTCATTCGTTTTTATTTTATATCATTTTATTTATTTCATGTAATATTATTGTTCACAATGCTAGTTAAAAAAAAAAAACATCGGCACGAATTTGGACCTGTGCGAATCGAACTCGCGACTAACTAATGATGCTTCAGGTCATAGTCTGGCGCTGCACATTTCTCAAGTTCCTCTTTAGTTTTAAGCTTTTAATTATTACACACTAGTATGTAAAGTAATTTTGTGTATTCTTCAGTGAATTATATGCTGCTCTGTGGATCTAATTTATTTTAATTTCTAATGTAACACTAAAAAATTATGCCATATTTTACATCACAGACAAATGACACCGTGATCACATGAATATCACAATGTACTTGGCTAAATATTTCATTAAATTATTTTCTAATTCACATTTCTACTGTTTTGATGATGAAATGTTTCCCCTATTGTCGTATTTAATTAATTGTTATCTATACCTTTAAACGAATTATATATGCAGGAAAAAGGTAGTTTTTGATATTCAGGTACAAATTTTTAAAAAAATCTAGTGCGCAGTGTCTGAGATGTACTTAAATATGGTGTTTGGATAATTTAACATATCTCATGTGTAAGAATTTGGAAAAAAGAAGTCTAAATGTCTAAATATCAATGCAGACCAACCAAACGAAATAAAACACTGGTGAAACTCTCAGAATTAGAGATGGACTAATATCAGCATATCAGCTTGGCATTGGCTTACAACGAGAGGAAATCATAACATAAACACTGAAAATATGTGAAAACACTGGCTCACATGGCTACAGGGGACATACAAGTATTTTTAACCGGCAGATTACAGTTCACGTGCTGATTAATGCATATGGCAAAGGAAGACAGCGTGACCGCGCAGCTCTGGTTCACATGGAGTGCGACGGTGACATGCCAGGGCATCCCATGTCCAGGGAGTCAGTGCTGATGGGCACCAGCGGCCCCCACTTTTCAGAGGCTTTGACGCCCTCACCCCAGGCTCTGTCTCTGCTTCCACGAACCCTGCTTCAGCCCTGATGTGCCCGCTCCCCTCCCCACGGCACCCATCCTCCAGAGCACACCCCCCCATTACACGCAGGGGCAGCTTTTGTCCCGTGCACAATGCGAGGCGTCCCCAAACCTCCTGACATGGGCCCACTGCCAGCCCCAGAGCCATTAATCCTAAGGTCTCAGAGAGCATAGAAAGTGTAAGCTTTAAAATACACTGATTGGGGGCTTGGGGGGGGGGGGGGGGTTGGGTTGCGGGGCAAGGAACTTTTAACCGTGTTTAAAAATAGACAAAGTAGTGAAACATACCTGGGGGAGACAGAACAAAGTACCTGAGCCACCCACAGAGCCGCGGCCAGGTGGGGCGCACACCCACGCACCGGCCCCCGCCTCCTTGAAGAGCAGCGCCAGCCTGCTGCTCTGCTTCCCACGGACGATCCTACCTCATCGCAGTCGATCCCGGGGCTCTTCCAGTGCTTGGATGACGATTGGCCGGCCAGCAGGAAACCATCCAGAGTAAGGCTGCACTAGCGTTGCATGGCGCTGTAAATCCCCTCACACCGCTGCAATCCTAACTGTCTCCTGTGGTTGTTGCTCTTGCCGTCTCCCTCTTTCTCTTCACCTCCCTCTCTCCCTGCCCCTTTTTCCTCTCTATCTGTGCTCCTGCCTCGCTCTCTCTCCGTCTCTCTCGCTCACTCTCTCTCACCCTCTCTCTCTCTCTCTCGCTCCCTCACAGCTGTGCTCGCTCCTCTTTATTTTCTGCTCTTCCCTTCCCAGGCATTCAGTTCTGGAGGATTGATGTTCTCTAACCTTGAGGTCTGCTGTTTTCAATTTACCAGCCCAATGTCTCCCCAGTCCGTCTGAGTGCCCCCCCCGCTCCCGCCCCCCCCACCTCTGCCCCGGGCTTAGCCGTTAGTCTGACAGGGAAGAAATGCAAAATCCATTTTCTAAAACGGTTACAAGCAGCATGGTAAAGGGTACAAAGAACCCCGCTGTCGTCAAGTCCAGCATTAACATGCATTCCACTGAGACTAAGGCGGAGAATGGATCAATAAGCCGTATTCTGTTGCTTATTAATACAATACAAGGTAAGCTGAACCATTCAACATGAGCTCAGTAACATTTTCACTGCGCAGCAGAACTTAAATCTCATTCTTCAGATTGTTCTTGTTTTTTTCAGAATAATAATTGAAATCCATCGTATCTACAAGTCTTTGATTTCTCAAGCAAAACATTTCGTCAGTCCATTTTCTAAGTGTGTACGGTGAGACTAGCCGAGGGACCTGAAGACGCTGGGAGGCAGCATTAGGGGACAGCCGGGGAGGCAAACCAGTAAATATGCTTCGGTCAAAGCAAAAAAAAAAAACACATTGTCTTAATAAAAATCTTAATATTTTAAGATTTTAGGGTTAAAGAGAAGATGAGCACAACTAAACATAGAAATTAATTATGATTACTTATTAAAAAAAGGAAATCAGTGAAGCGAGTGAAATGTAAGTTTCACTGTCATTTGGTCTCTTGCAGGCAGTTCATTAAAAATATGTTACGTTTAAATGTTACAAAAAATTAATAACAAAAAAATTAAAATTAATTAAAAGAAAAAAATCTGAAGATCAGCTCATGGTATCTTGTACTATTCAAACATGATTTTTTTTATCTCATAATTTAGTATGACTGTAACCTTATTACCATCACTGTAGTACTGTAAGTGGATATGTGTATGGAAGATGAATAGATAATTACATACCTTTTATTGCATTTTTAATTTTAATTTTCTCCCGCTTCTCGTTACGGTTTAATAAATAAGTTGTGTTTGTAAGGATTTTACTTTTTTGTAATTTTAAGATACCATGCAATAAAGTCCAAGGTGTTTTTTCATATTGAAAAGTAATTCAAAAATTAAATTAAAACAAAGAATAAATGTTTCATTAAAACAATATATTTCAAAAACAAATACAAAGACAGAAAAATCGCGATCTATTTATTTTGCAGCATCTCCCCACCGATTTGCTCATTCTCTAATTAACTTTGTTTATCACGGTTCGTTAGACATTGTCACCTGGAAGTAGAGAGGCATGTATAGAGCCAGAGTGAGCCCGGTACCAGGGGCCCAGCCACTTGTGTGCCTGCACCCCACCCAGTCCCCGCACTGCCTGGCCAGTAGTCCACATGGCTCAAGTGGCCAGTCGATGAGCTGAGATGAATTGCCTGGAATGGCGGTGCATAGATTAACATGTAAATTTGTATTACCACGCCGAAAGGGTGGTGCATGCTGAGATGAATGCATGTGTAATTGAGTGCTTAAATGATGGATGGGGCTTGGTTCTGGCACAACCCGGGATTCATACTGAGAAATGTGGATTTAATGAACCTTTTGGTGGTCCGGTGGATGTCTGGAGCAGGGAAGCCATTTGCTTGATTGATAAAGTGCCATTTGCAAATGATCTCTTGGCAGTCGAGTCAGTTTCCCTGAGTTGTTTTTTTTTTTTTTTGACAGGTCTAACACCTCGTTGCTGGGCGAGATGCACTGTCCCAGTCTGGTCTATCATGCAGAGAGGGAGAGCGATGCTACAGACTGTGTTCCAATAAACTGGGC
The DNA here is from genome assembly GCA_019775955.2 of Pollimyrus isidori. Lineage (NCBI taxonomy): Eukaryota > Metazoa > Chordata > Actinopteri > Osteoglossiformes > Mormyridae > Pollimyrus > Pollimyrus isidori. Next base: position 6,976,461 of record JABFDZ020000109.1, read on the forward strand.
GCAAGGCCTGCGTGTTGCCAGTATAATAATGCTAACGTGTGTTAATGCTGACGTATACTAATGCTAACATGTGGTAATGCTAAACACATGGGGAAAGCTGACCAAAATCACATGGTAAGGATACGGATTATCACGTTATACTCCTTGAAGTGCAGTGCATTTGTTCCGAATGTGATGACCTAATTAGACTGCTTTATGGTTTTAAAATGGCTTTCTTTACACGTCATTGCTTTTTTAAACTCACTGTTCACCATTGGGGCCCATGACCGCTAATAGTTAGAGGGCGGTGGGGTAGGTGTGTTATGAGCGGGCAGGTTATTCATACTAAAGGAAGAGTGTATTGCCAGCAATGACAGCCATTCAAATCCAGTATAATTCGTGGCGGAATTAAGTAACATCGATGCTACTGCAGTCTGGACTGGGCTGAAATCCCAGCGAAGAGAATGCTGTTCTGATCCTTGAGTGTTCTCTCCGTTACTGGGAAAAACATGTCTTAATGGGGAATTGGGAAGCAGGGGTTGTACACTCCCTGGTAGAGGGTGACAGCTAAGGAAATAAGTAACCCAGCTAACAGGGAACATTCCCAGAATTTTAGCTACCATTATTTAAAGGGTTTTTTTTATTATTACCTGAACATCGTTTTAAAATAATGTTGAAAAATTTTGTTTTATAATAAAACTATATTTTAAAAGTACCATATGTGTATACTGCAAATATATCATCTGGCCTTGAAACCATAACCATTGGCATATACTGAAGGCAACAGTGTTACTGGCAGCTATACCATACTATCTGTTTGCTTTTGTATTATAACTCTTAATTGTAGTAGTGGGATAACATTCTGAGAGCATCAGCAAAACTGAATGCTTTGAACGTTTCCATACCTTTATCAGAATGCTCAGCAACATTCCTAGATTGAAAAATTGTTAGCTGGGAAGGCGTTACACGTTCGGCAGGATTAGAAGTGAGCCTAAGCCCAGCTGTAATGAATTTTAACAACAGATATCATTAAGCTACCATATCTCCGAGACACACGTGTATATGTTTCCTAATAAGCATCTTCTTCAGTGACACCATTGTACAAAGGTATCTTCTAAGTACTTATTCAGTGTGGGGCTACAGTAACCTTGGAGCCCATCCCAGTACATACAGAGCACATCCTTTCACACGGTATAGGCCAGTTTACCCAACTGCCACATAGTGGACTGTGGCTGTTGCTCACAGCACGAACACGGGAAGCATCTGTAAACAAGCCCACAGCCCCATGGGGGTCAGGCTGCGGTGCTAAGCCACTGAGCCACAAAGCCCAGCCTGACCAGATAGAGCTTTCCGTACAAATCCCAGCCAGTCAGCTCTGTGCATTTGGTCATCTGTCTAATTCATTTCTCTATCACAGTTTCTAGCTGTCGGCATGTCACAAGTTCAACTGCAGTCCTTACAACACAGTGTGTGTGTAATTACTGGGTGTCCCAGTGTTTGGTTTCAGTGACAGATGTCTGCAGCACACAAACTTTTCTCCTCCACAGTTTAAATATTTACTGGAAACAACAAAACTTCAGCTCAGACTTCTTCATTTTCACAGTGCAGAGATTTTAATCAGAATCTTAAGTGCAGTGTGAAAAATACCTTTCCAGTGTCCTCATTGTTCTCATGGTTCTATTTCTCCTCTGCCAGATATGTTTGGTTTGTCTTGTTGTCCTCCTGATGCAACTGAAACCTTTCTCTACCTTTGTTTTCTCGCAGAAAGTAAAATGAGGAATTATTTTAAATGTACTTTTTAAAATGAATGTTGTCAGTTTTTCTCCAATATGCGTGGAGGCCATCAACAGGCCTTCGTCTGCTCCATTAGTAGCCTGGAATCTGTCGTCATGGTGACCCCCATTTAAACCTGGATCCAATGCCCACGCGGCACCTCAGACTGTTGCAGGGTGGCCATTAGGAGCACAACAAACAAAAACTGCCTCAATGCTAGGAGCAGGAAAGCAAAATATGTCTCTGTCATCTGCGTCAAAGGTTTTTAAATGAAATTTAATAAGTGAGATGAGGAGGCAGAGATTTGGAGGTTTGTGGATGCACTTTTGACCAAAGGGTGGGGGGCGGTCCCAAGGTTTTTGTTGCCTCATGTTTGTCCTGCATATCCAACAAATACAAAATGACAATGCAGCAGCAGACCCAGTCCCCAGCTGGGCTATTTGGGATGCGCTGTTGCCTGGTTGGCCTTCGGACTCCTCTGCACTGGCGTCTAAGTTGGGTGACTTGGCTGGCAACTGTCAGGGGAAGGTGCACATAAAGGGGGGCCCTCACAGCGGCCCCATGGAGGCCTGAATGCTGCTGTCAGTCTGGACAAACGATTATATCTCTCCATTCCGTTCATGGTGACTTCAGAAGGACCTGTTCAGCATAGCCAAGCAGAAAGATAACAATGAAATAAAACAAATGAAGCTGTTTTTGTAGGGAGCGGGGAGCTGGGAAACTGATATTCCACTGGGCCCATAGTGGCGGACGGCATATCCAAATGTTAACGTCCCTTGAATCTCAGTTTGGAGTGTATCAGGAAACATGTTTGCTTTTTTTGGGGAGGGATGGGGGGTGCATAGCTGAGATTCAGCAGTCATGCTGATGTCATATCAGACGTTTTTTGGGGTTTATTTATTTTTTTTAACCCTGATGAGGAGAATTAAAAGCTTGCATCATCCGAGGGCAGCAGTGGAAACCAAAAGGTCCCACAAACCCTTATGCAAACATTTGTCTGTGTGCCATGGGAAGCCCCCCTACCCAACCCCCCCCCCTTCAGTGGCGGGCTTTTAAAGAGCCCCAGCGATAACTCTGTGAGTATCGGATTATTTGAATACACAGATTTATTAAAAAAATGGAGGCTTTAGAGAAAACACGGGCCCCTTTATATGTGGAGCCGTGGAGTACACGCCATGCATTCCTTATTTTTTAATCCGACCGCTAATTCAAAACGTGCATAAAATATGCAAGAGCCTACACGGGAAACGCTGCCTTCTTGACAGAGCTCCAGGTCCGGGACTTGCCAAAGCCTCTCAATGCAGCCATAAGCCTGCAGCACAGTTTGGGAAGAAAGGAACGAGACTCCAATTAAATAAGGGCACTGTGACGCGCACAACATATGATGGGGAACCCTTTTTTGCTCACTACACGTCAGGTTGACTTTAGTGCATTTTCACGTTTCACGTTCGCAAGTCTTAAGCTATTGGGGGGGCGGGGGG
>JABFDZ020000109.1:7041665-7052533 GCA_019775955.2 Pollimyrus isidori
CTTTTCGAAAGACAACCTGGGATTTTTAATGACCACAGAGAGTCAGGACCTCGGTTTAACGTCTCATCCGAAAGACGTTAACTACGTATAAACTATTATAAATATTATACAGAACAAGGCTGTTCATCACCATAGTGACAGATTGATATGCTGTGTTTCTGTTGCCATGCCGTCAATACAAGTGGCAACAGCTGTTCACAAAGCTCTTTGCATTTCTGCAAATTAATCATTGTCCCACTCATATACTAAAATTGAAAATGCCCCCCTGTATATGACATGTTATTATTTTAGATGCTATTTCACCAACAACCCCACCCTCTCCCCAAAAGATGCCTGTGAGGTTCACCATGACCAGCATGCTGTAAAATCAACCCCTGCGCCTGTCCTCTTCCAATTGTGTTTGCTGGGATGCTTGGCCAAGCCCAAAAGAGCAGAACGGAGAACACTGCTAACATCCACCAACCAGGGGGACGGCAGCCTTCTCGCGGTGTCACCGGTAGGACAGTCAGCGATGACTCTGCTGTCACTCCGAACGTTACTGTAACATCTCCTTTGTTGTAGACACAGCGTGTCACTGGGATACCGTACAAAAAAACACAGCATATTGTTCAGTCCTAATGTGCCTCACATTTATTATAGAGCAGCTGTCAAATTTAAACTCAGAGACAATGAGGACAGTCAAGAGGAGTCGGGAAAAGCCTCTTGGTGCTCTTTAGCAGATAAAGCATAATAAAATCACCATTAATTTGGGGTAACCTGACCTGAAGAGTGAGGCGGGAATGAATAAGAAGAATCTGTCAGTTTTTTGCATTAAATCAGTCTATTAAAATGTATAATGAGGGACATACTGCTTTTTGTTTGGCGTGACTGTAAGGTAAAGTAACACCTGAGAATTTGTGGGCCGCTGATGGCAAGATGACTGAAATCGTGTCACGCCAAAAAAGGAAGAAGCTATCCTCACGAGAAAAGAAGCTTATGAACGGCAGGACCTGCATCTAAAAGCTAGATCTCAAAGGGTATTTCCCGTTTCATAGTCGGGGCCTCACAAGGAGAGGGCTGTGTGCAAAACTCCTGCGGTGGAATTTATCAGAGCATCAAATCTTAGGCTAAGCTGCAGCAGGAACATGAAGTATGGGTGCGGGAATTGGAGGTCTGTCACAGTCAGTCACCCTGAGGATCCAACTCAATATCCGCTGCCAACACACTTGAGAGGGTCCACACTCCTATAAACCTGTTCATAAAAGTTTAGGTAGCCATGGATTAGGTTGGTGGTACTGGTGACACAAGTAAGCAGTAAGATGTATTACTGTGACACAGGTCATTAATGTGAAGGACAGATTATCTAATAAATGTCCGCCCCCCTCACAATTACATTTCACAAGGCGTCATGCCGCTGTCCTCAGAGCCCCCTGCTACTTGGAATGGAGACATCTCAGCCCCAAGCTTGTGTCGAGGAGCCACATGGGCAAATACATCAAATGCAAGCAATAGAAAGCACTAGGCTTTAGGTCAGATTAGACACCTTTGACAAATGTGTTCCCAGCCCAAGGAGGATCTAAGATAAACCACAGCATCAGGTGCCTGAAATAATCATTCCTGCTGCAGTCATTCAAGAAACAAAACTAAATTATTGTATCATTAATTTCATATGTGCAGGAATGGAATTAAAACTAACAGAAATCCAAATGCATCTTATTGCATTACCTCCATTCAGTCGAATAATTCGTTTTGCATTGTCTGCCTCCTCCGCTAATGAGGTAATTGGTTCCTTAGGGGACCTCAGATTTAGATAATTGACAATGACAGTGTTAAAGGCATATTCTGCACATTCTGCCTGCCTTGTCTTGTGTAGAAGACGGCTGGCTTTACTCATTTGAAGACATGGGTATGTATCTAGGGCATTTTGGGTGTAATCATCCATGAGAATCAATGCATGGCTTTGCAATGCAAACAATGTTATTGTTTTTCTAGCGCAACACGCAGAACAACTGTAGTGTAGATAACTATCACAGTAGCAGTGTCAGGCGACTGTTACACAGCTGTTTGTGCTGGCATTTACTTAAGAATACTTCTGATAGAACTTGGAAGCATTTACGTAGAAATACTAGAGATGTGTTCTGCAGCGGAGTACTGTTAAACCTAAGATGTTTAGCTTAAAGCCTATTGTCTTTTCTTTCTTCTTTAGTCTGCCTGGCCTGACCTGTTTGTGTCATGTCCTGCTGGGATATTGTCCTTGGATGAAACCAAATTACCTTGTAATTTGTCCTGCATGCAGTATGCACCTCACAAAGGAGAAATGCTCCCTTTCATCTGCGTTTTGTAAAAGTTTGTGTAAAGGAGATGGCAGGCCTTTTCCTAGCCGCTCCCCCCGTGGGCTGCTTTACTTCTTTCTCCGGAACATCTTGGATGCCCGGCCTTCGGGCCGTCCTCTTAGTACCCGTGTCACCTTGTATCCCTGAAAGAGGAAGTCATCAGCCCTCAGACCACTCCAACTGTGGGACACTCCAACTGCGGGACACTCCACATCGCCATAGCTACCTTTTGCTGGAAAGAGCTGTCTCTCACCACATGACTGGAGATTCTTTGAATATTAAGTGGGGGGGGGGCTGTGGGGAGCATGGGGATGGGGCAGGAGATTACCAAGGTAGATATGGGGGCTCCCAAAGCACCAAAAAAAAAAAAAAACCATAAAAACTAGAAAGCTAGACTGCAACTGATCTGCAAAACTGATGGCAGAAGAAAGTTGTAAATGAAAGAAACAGGAACATAAAAGGGCAAATCAGACAGAACAGGAACCTTGTAAGTTGAGGTATAATGTTTCATCTGAATGCATTCATAGGAAGTTCCTGTAAAGCACATACAGGAAATAAAATAAAAAGCGAATACTATTCGTCTATTAGCCACTATCTGAAAATGAAATTGCCCTGGGGATAAAATATTTATTATACCTTTAATCCTAAGAATAGATCGATGCCTGTGGGAAAGATGCTCAGAATGAAGGGGATGTGACTAGCTATACATACTGCATCCCATACTGTCCATAAGAGCCACCATGTAAAACATGTATTTATTACATACATCTTGGAGCCTTCTTCATAAACGGCCATGCCGTGTTCTCTAGCAGCTTCCAGCAGCTCTTCATTGCCGGGTTATCACATTTGCATAGCCTTTTTGTTGTTGTGGGTCATGTTGCTTTAGCTTTTAGAACTTGCCCATCTTGTCTTCAGGGGAAATGGCAAGCCGTAAAACAGTTTTTTTTCACCTTCTTTTACTTGTTTATTTATTTTTCATGTTAATTCCTTAAATGTCATAGCTGTCAGGTTCTTCCTCTAACTGCACTCTGTTGCTCGGTGCTGTGCCCATAAAAGAGAGAACAGTCAAAATACTGCTAAGTGCCTTTTCAACAGCTCTGGGAAATTTTGTAAGAGTTCAGTCAACTTCTTGTTTTGATAATTGATATTAACCTGCTGAGTGCTCTTGACTGAGGTGGTGGGTCACTCCATCAGCGGCTCGCAGTTCTGGCCATCCCAAGACACACACTCACTCTTCACTTGGGAGCAGCTTGGGAGGCCATGTAAAAGCCTCTGGGGAGGCCTCTGCACATGTAAAAATGGTTCTTTTATATGAATGTCAGGCCTATGCCTAATGTGGTTCTCTTCAGCCCCTACTAATAAAACACAAAAATGGTGACATAAGTCTTTTGGGCAAGAACATCCCCCCCCCCCAACATCCCTACTGACTGAAGTGAAAGACAGACACTGGGGGGGGAGGGGGGGTCAGTTCCTCTTGTGAGTCTTCTGCCCAGATTAACAGGAAGCAGGTCTACTATCATGCAAAAGTGTGCGCGGCAACACACACACACGCGCACACGTGCACGCACACACGCATATGCGCGCACACACACACACACACACACACACAGCTCACACTTCCATTCTAAAATCATTTAATTGCAAATTCCTGGTTCCTAAATTCCTGGCTAAAACAGCCAAGGTGAGCAGAGAAGCATTTAAACTGGAGTTGTTAGCTGCCTACCTCGCTTACATGACACATACTGCGCCGCACTGTCATAATCTCTAGTGGGAATGTTTTTTACTAGAATTAAATGTCTTGTTCGCTTTGATGTTGTAACTGTCAGGTAGTGGCTCCCATCTACACCGATCCGTGAATAATGAAAAATGCACATAAAGCTATTTTAGCAGATTGCGATATGGCTACTTATTTAATGGTATTTTTGGCTTAGGAAAGGGAACCATAATAAGCCATAAAATTAAGTTAATAATACAGTTATTAGATAACACAGTATATAACCAATCTCTGAAATACGTTTAAGTGGGTTTGTATTGTACTGTCGAGCTGGCAAGTTATCACAGTCTCCTTGGAATTTTCTGCACTTCCCTCTTGAACAAGAAATGAAAGCCTGGCTTTCGCCTTATTAGCTCTGCGCCTTGGCCTCGCAGTTTATGTTGTACAGGGCCTTGCACTGAACCAGGACTCCGCAACTTCCCTCCAATGAAAACAAATGAGATTTTCTGCTTTGGCTGTTCCCTGTGGCCTTCAAAGCGCCTCTTCTCCTTGCTGCCTCCAAATACGTATGTCTTTTTGCTGAGCACTTGCAGCCACACATAATGAAAATCAAATGCAGCAATACAGTCCCATTCATCTTAATTGCATGCATGCATCAGTATTAATGACTCACGAGGAATTAAGTACCAGACATGAGGCTGTCTGTCTGCAGTAAAGGTTCGGCCCAGTTTGAATTACATGACTAGCATTAGTTAATAGCTGGCAGCACGTTTCATTAATCTCAGTGTGGCCTAGAGAGGTTAAATGCCTCCGGGTTGCATTGTCTGCCAGTGTGAGTACTGACACATTCTGCCTCATTCCAGGAAAATGGCAAGAAAGGAAAGCATGTGAGTCCAATTGGTGGGGCCGCCTGCAGCCACAGGCGATGGCCAGGTGATTGGCAGGGCCAATCCCAGCATGATTTTATTTTTGCATGCTATTTAGAGAAGCACATCAAATTAAAGCAAGTTAAAATATGATGGTGGCATCTGCTTTTATCATATTTCATTTGTAGCTTGTGAATAAGTTAGTGGAGGCCTTCTCAAGAGCAGGCGAGACGTTCATGGAAACTCTGGGGATCCTGTGAGACTCATTCAGGAGAGATAGGAAAGGAATTTGGAAGTGGGTTAAACCTTTGTATTTTGAGATTATCTTTTAAAGGGCAGGATGGCAATGCAAAAAATCTTGAAATAAATAAATGGCAAGGCAAATGCGCCAGTACCTCGGAAGCTTAGAACATCTTTGATGACCAGCTTTGATAAAAACTAGCATTGGTCAGAGGTTAGTGTCAGAACAGGATACTGGGAGAATGGGGGAAAGGTAGAAGGAATTAACCTGGATCGCGTGGCGGTTCCCTGTCACATCCTACCATCATGGATGGTGCCCCTATTTCACACAGAGAGCTTAAGATGACCCACACCTACTGCAATGTTCAGTGCAAACCTGGGACCCCCATCACAGTCTGTATTTAATATTTTTATTGCTGTCTAATTTTCTGTCTTACTGAGTCGTTCCCAGTTGTTGTGCTAAACCTTCTTGCACTCTCAGCTGCTCCAGGAGGGACACGCAAGGCATTCTTCCTTCTTTCTGGACACAGTCCCCTTCTAATGGAAGTTCCCCCTTCAGAAACAGAAGATCACACAGAGTCGGTTACCGAGTCCAAACCACAGCAGGAAAAAACCCATGATGCACGTAATTCCTAAGAATAATACAATGCGAAACTTTCAGGTCCCTAAACTTCAGTTTCATTTGACCGACAACAAAACATCGTGTTATTTTGAAAAATCATACTTCTGCTTGAAAATATCTAAATGACATTTTTTGACTTGTAAAACGGAGCATCTATCAGGAAGACAGGGCTCGACTTCCCGGCAAACCCAACAATGTGCTTATCCCTGACTGGGGACATGGCGTCAGGCCCTGTGCAAGCGCAGGCTAGTCTGTCCTCCGTGGCAAGTGTTGCGGGGCAGATAATGCGCCCTGATGGAGTGATATCGGGACACAAGCCGACAGTCCTATTGTTAGAGACCTCTGCGTTGTCCTCCCCCAGGCCTGGCAGGCATTGATCTGGGAGACAGTTGATCACATTACCTCCTGTAGCGTGCCATGTGAGCCGCAGCGCCTGTCAGCTGGCCTGCAGGAATACACTCGTAAGGATTTTCTGCTCCCAGGTTCCAGCAGAGCACACAAAGCCAAGCATGAAGAGCTGACTCACCTTCATCCTGGAAGGGAGAAGAAATCTTCCCAGTAAATTAAAGGCAGGAGTTATTCTCACGTCTCCTCTTTTCTCCCTCGCTGTCCATGGTTATGTGCGATGTTCTTCTTAAAATAGTGTCACGACAGGGTTCTGGTTGAGATTTCTGTTAAAACACACCTTGAACTCAACAAGACTCCTCACAGTAGGAATTATGATTGAGATGGTTGGGTGGTGTCACTCAATGGCCTGTAGGCCCCAGCATATTTAACCAGTCCCTCTCCAGCCATGTGGCTCTTGCTTATTTTTCATGACACCTGTGTAAAGTCACTTGGGTGTGTTTTCAGCATAGCAGGGGACAAAGGGATGAGAAAACACACCATGATGAACAGTTGAGGACGTTATAAGCATACAATCAGATACACACCATGTTATTGGTTAAGTATTGGTTTTGGTTTATAAACCGTTGATAATTAACTACTGAAATTCATAATTTTAGGATCTTCTAGGGCTCCTTGCTCAGCTGCTCATTGTACTTGGGAGGAATAGATTTTACCTCTATGTGCAGGATCTTATCAGACTTGGCACTGAAAACATGAAGGGGGCCAGGGGCTAATATCCAAATCCCGTAAACCCATACGAAGAACTGTCAGTTTATTCTTTTTTTTCAGCAGTGCCATTTCCAAGAATTGCAGTATGGAAAATGGATTGCATCTGGAGACCGGGGCAGTGCTAATTAATATCTATTCTGTGTGAAATTTCAGTTTTTGCATGAGTGCATGATAGAGGACAAACGAAGCAGGAGCATTTGTGTGGACAAACAAATGCCGCAGGAAAAGGCCGAGGTCCCAGGGGACTGCCCCCCTCACGGCGCCTGTCCTCGGTTTTACCCGTCATTAGATAAACAGCATGACCTCCAGCACATTTATAATTTATAGCCAGCAGCCACGCGTGCCCTGGAAACACCGGTGCCTCAGTGCCACGTTCCCTTATGCTTTCTAATTGCAGACAGGCCGCTGTGAAGGCACCTCGTTAATGTGCTAACAGAGCACGTAGCTACACCAGGGGCCAGTATCATAAAGCCAGATTTCTTGCTTAGCCTGATAGCCGGTGGTGGGCAGGGTTTCATTAATCCGCTAACCACTAATTAGCTAATCTATTTTTTTTTCGTTAGCGGATTAGCGTTTTTGTTATCTCTGAAAACTGTTAGCGGATCATTTAGTTCCCACTAAATTTGACTCCGCTACGTGTAAATCCTGACACTTTGCAGGCAAAGTGAATAAAGTTTAAAGGTAAGTTTAAAGGTAAAACGTTTTCAAACTCTACATATTCATGTCAGTATGTCTGCAATAGTCAATCTGGCACGCAAGATGTGCTTGTTGAAAACTTCTCAGATTTAAGGTAGTCTGGGCTAAGTGGAAGTGAACAAAGATAAAGTCCATTAAAATTGGGGTACCCAAAACTACGTAAGCAGAGGACAGGGGCCAGTATCACAAAACTGGATTTTTTGCTTAGCCAGATATCTTGTCATCTTTAAGGTACTGTAGTTTAACTAGACTTTATCTTCTTTCAGTTACATTTACCCCAGTTAAAACCTATCCCACAAAGCAAGAAATCCAGTGGATAACTTATCAATCCAGACTAAATGTAAAGTGAACGAAGATAAAGTTAATTTAAACTGGGGTACCTTAAATCCAACAAGTTATCCAGCTAACCAACAAATATTGCTTCCTGATCCACGGCCCAGAGCAATCTCTGTCGCAGGGGACACTGCTGTAGAACTCCCAATGTTGTGGTGCAGCTTTTTCCATGTGATTCACTGCATGACAGGGTCCCGTCGAGACAGCAGGGTCAGGGGCACATGAGTTGGCACCATCTCCCGCTAGGCTGGTGAAGCTATGCAGTGGCAAAGAGCGCCGGTTCACAAAGGATGGGGCAGCGGTACCTGCCTGCGCTGAGTATTTTTAGCTGCATGCCTGTCAGATACCTTGCTTTTTCTGTTTCCTTATTTGTCACACAGATGTTGCTGCATTTCACTAATATTTATCTAAAATGAAAAAAAAATTCATGGTAACTGTATCCATAATGTGATGTATTTTATGCATTATGACCTGTAATTGGGTCCTCGTGTTCTTTATGTTTTGCAAAATTAACTGTACCCATTTAAGAAAAGTATAAAAACAACAACAACAAAAAAACATTAAAAAATAAAATTTGTTTCTGGTCTCACTGGAAGCTACAGTATAACCCAGAAGTAGCTTAAACAGTGGCCAGAAGGAACAAACATCCCCATTTCATTATCCTGCTCGTGCTCGTCCGTTTGATATGCTGAATTTGGCGGAGGTGCAGAGCGGGGAACATTTGTCAATCAGCGTAATGGTCTTTTAAGTGCTTCTGGAGAACACAACAACACCCGCTCCAAACAATGACATTTTAAGGAGTAACTGTAAATCAGACAATCCCAGTACTGTGTGGCATATATCTGCAGCGTGCAGAAAACCTCAAATCAGGCAAAGTCAATGAATTGCAGGCACGGAGTCAGTGTAAGTGAATTATTAAGAGACATCAGGCATCCACAGGCGGTCTAAAGGCCAGGACCTGGTGCTGTGATTCTATGCCTCATTCAGCAGTCATATAATGTGATTTGTTGGTGTGTATTATACCCTATATGTAGGCCTACAGAAGGTTTCAGGATGTAACTTGATCGGAGGTCATAAGACAAGTGCTCTGTTGTGCTGCTCTAATGTTTTGCTTTAAAAAGCTGCATCAGTGCTTTGTGCTTTGTCTTCAAGGGAGGGGGGGGGGGGGGGGCATCTTACAAATTGAGATCCCACGAGTTACCGCTACCCCCACCGGCCGGATAACACAACTATCAGTTTACATTGCGCATTTATAGGATGTCTTTAAAGTTAATTTGAACCTAAATATGTCTCGAAACTCCTTGAGCAGAATAATTACGGCTATCATCGCTATTTAATCAGCATTCAGGCTTCTAACACATGAAACTCGAGGGTGGGCTGGAAGAGGCTGGAGAGGCTGGAGAGGGGTGGGGAGGGCTGGGGAGGGGTGGAGCTGGCTAACGGGCTATTAGAGAAGTGACAAGGATGGGAGTTTGAATGTACAGTATGGGTATGGTTGCTGCGATCCACCTGCGGGAGAAGCTAAAAGGAGGAATATGCTTGCTGAGGAAGTGGAGGGGATAAAACAATGAAGCAGGGGGGAAGCTGGGGCATTTTGAGGCAGCGAGTCTGCTTTATGATGGAAAGTGAAGCACGCGTTGACTCAGCCCTCGACCGGATCCTCTTCCCCTAACCTCCAGTATAAATGCCCCAAATGGCTCTTCCCCCTCTGATAACTAGCTGTCCTCTAGAACTGCTACACAAAATAAAAGAAAAGCCCTTTTGTGTTAGGAAAACCGAGGGCTCAGATAGCAAAGTGCTTTTCAAAAAATCTGAAAAACAAAACAATGGAGGCTTTCTATTTCCCACAACGCTTCACTGACCTGGGCTGGATTCATTTGCAAAATTTTACCGGAAGACAGTAACTTCCCAGTGATACCATGTCAAAGGTCATGGTTAAAAAAAAAATAAATTAAATGCCAGGCACCGGCTGAGGAGATTTAGGCGCCATCTTGTTTGCGGATGGGTGTCCGTCGCCTTCCCTGTGATCATAACAGTCGACACGTCATTGCTGTGGACAGTGACTCCATCCTCTCGCACGCTGCCAGTGGTGTGTCTACTGGGAGCGCCAATGGGAAGGACACACATAGGAGCTATTCGGGAGTGTCTGAGTGTATTCAGAAGTGAGCAAACCCAACTTTTGAATCTGTTAGCAAGCCTGTTACGTCCCGACCGGCTCCGACGAGGGCGAGCCGGGTGGAGCTCTCTCCTGCCAATGGCCTCGGTTCGGCAAGAAGAACATCACCTTGTTCTCGACAGACGGCTCATTATGGACACAGCCAAGTTGTGTGTGCTGTGGCGAGGGAGGGGGGACGTCATTTTCTGGAACGAAATCAAAGTGTTCGGAGCCTCCAGTGTCCTCCGTGAAACACAATCACCGACCTCGGCTCCTTTGCAGATGGTCTCCTCTCTCTGTTGGACAATGCCGCTCTGTTAATACGCTGAGGACTCTGGTAAGGGAAAGAGGGTGAGGGATTTGTGGAAGAGAGGAGGAATAGTGGGAAGATATGAGAGAGAGAAGAGAGAGAGAGAGAGAGAGAGAGAGAGAGAGCAGCCTGCCACTCCTTGGCACAATGAGACTGCCTTAGGTATATCCTTTTAGCACAAAACCAACAGCTGTCTGGAAAGCAATAGGATCTTGTGCTGTTTGTTTTGGACCTGGATTGGTGAATGTTAACAGCAGGCAATATAATTTTATGGCTGGATGTGGACCACAGCGCCTCCAGTGCAGATCTGCTTCAGCTGTGCTGCCACAGACTGGGTTTCCAAAATCACTGCCCAGTGCGTTGCCCTGGAGATGTGAAGCACCTGTATTTGTCATGTGACCAGGGCACAGACTGCTGGGACAGGGATGGGGCTACAACAGCAGAAGACCCCACCGGGTACCACTCATCTCCACTACAAATAGGAAAAAGAGGCTACAATTTGCA